>PIJE02001526.1:0-52500 GCA_002895965.2 Coryphaenoides rupestris | reverse complement strand
TCTCTTGGCAGGTTCAGAGGCCCATGGGCCTACCAACTACAGGCAGGCTGAGATCTGTATCTCCCCTGCACAGAACACCTGGGTTACTGACACATACACACACACACACACACGCACACACACACACACACACACCACACACACAGACACACACACACAGAGCAATTACTTACATACATATAAACCTCCCACACACATACGTAAAAACCTCCCTTCTACACGCACAAGCACACACACACACACCTACACACACACACCTACACACACACACAACACACACACACACACACACACACGCACACACACACTGCATTGCTAAGTGAATGACAGACTAATTCAGAGGGGGGTCTTTACTTAACAAAGACAGAGTATGTGAGGGAGTTAATGGTTGTTTACACGTGTGTGTGTGTGTGTGTGTGTGTGTGTGTGTGTGTCTGTATGCGCGTGTGTGTGTGTGTGTGTGCGGTGACTGTGTGTGTGCGTGTGTGTGTGCGTGTGTGTCAGGGAGTGTTTTGTGCACATGATCACATCCCACGGATGGAGAGACGGAGAGAGAGAGAGCGTGAGAAGGAGAACAAGTTCTCAACCCCTCCTTTTCACAACCAATGTTCCTCGTAAACTGGCAACATTTACCTTGGCAATGCAGCGCTCCGCAGCTCCGGCAATAAACTAAAATTAAGTGGAATCGAATAGAGTGCGAATGATTTGAGCGAAAACAATAAAGAACAGTTCTCACAGTTTGTGTGTACATTATCTCCGGGAGACGAAGAGTTTTTACAACTTTGTACCGTGCCTGGTGGGCCCCACGGACCTGTTTGGAAACTTTTTCATGCTTTCAGTCCAATTCATTGAAATATTAAAACATATTGAATTTGTGGATTGCGTGATTCGATTTGGACCACTAAACTCCAATCTTATATTTTGCTGTCAGAAATTGTTTACCAACACAAACTGCTATGTTTTATGTGTTCACGCCTAAAAAGCCAATTTTTTATGCGTACAAAAAAAGATAAATATGTTTACTTTTGCCTGGAGCTTATTTATATGTGCATTGGTAATATTTCAGGGTTATTTTGATGTACTGTATGTATGACGATTTCATTAAAGCGCAAAATTATTTAATTTAACAAGCACCCTTCAAACTTGAAGACCATTCAGAGTGCTGGACACCGATCACATTTTAAAGACATTTAACACATATCCACACATACAGTACAGACCTACTTAAGGATATGGACAGACCTTTATAGATATGCAGACAAGCAGGCAGGCAGGCAGACAGACAGACAGACAGACAGACAAGTCATCATCAAGGTTCCACTGCACTGATTTCTAAAGTTGTTTTCCTCGACAGGAAAGCGGAAGGCTTAATCCTTGAGATCTGTTTTAAATTTGTGTTTATTTTTTTTTTCCCGAATTCGTTTCCGCTCAAAGAGACAAATTGAGCAACGGCGGTTTCAAATGTCCGTTGGCTGCCGACGAGGAAGTGTTGCTGGAAATGATATTAGCAACAAGTGAGGAGCTGACAGCGGGGGGCATGTGTTGCGTTGAAGGCCATTAAAAAGACACTGTTTATGTAGTTGGAAATTAACTGGCCAACTGAGCTCTCTAAACATTCTTTAATGTTCGCAGGCAACCATATGTAGCTCTGCGTGTGTATGTGTATATATATGTGTGTGTGTGTGTGTGTGTATATATGTGTGTGTGTGTGTGTGTGTGTATATGTGTGTGTGTGTGTGTGTGTGTGTGTGCGTGCAACTCAATGTGTATGTTTGATTAGCATGCACGCATGGAGACATAAACACTGGACTACACGCACCTACTAACTCAATCACTCTCACTCACCAATGCCCAAACACACACCCACACACAACACACCCACACACACACACACACACACATCCTCACACACACACACACACACACATCCTCACACACACGCTCACACATACGTAAGTCCTTCAAGGAACTCTTCCCCGGTTCTCTTGTACATGTGCGCCCGGGGTTAGAAAGCTATGGCTGTTTATGTAAGCTTTGTCTTTATGGGGTGGCAGCAGTTACCTCCCATTTCACACCATTAATCTTCTAGAGTTTTCCATTCCCCCGAGACCATAGTTCTACAATTCCATTTTTCAAAACATTTTCTGGGGCTGTGCTTTGGCAAAAGGATGCATGTCTTGGCAGAATTCAGAGAAATACTTTTTTCTGCAATACTTTTGAAATAAAACTACATGCCGTATTGTTTTAGGTGTTTTGCCCGTATTTGCGCTTATTTACTTTCATTCATAGCCATAACCTAAAAAATATTCATATATTTCAATGTGAGGCCGATTCACTAATTACAATAATAGCTGAGATATGCGAGTACAGGCCGGCAGCATTTCAATGCAGAGATCCGAGGCGAGGCCAGATATATACCACTGTATTGTATGGACATTTTGAATTAATTACATTTTCTATTCAGCATATTCATGACCGGAGAGCAACATCTGTGGCGGGAGAGCATCACCTCGTTGTTCTGCTTCACCTCCAGAGGAGTTCGGAGGAATCTCTCGCCTGTGTTGATGTGTGTGTGTGTGTGTGTGTGTGTGTGTGTGTGTGTGTGTGTGTGGCTGTGGGTGGTATGGTGTGTGTGTGTGTGTGTGTGTGTGTGTGTGTGTGTGTCTGTGTTTCAGAGGGAGAGAGAGAGAGACTAGAAGAGAGAGAGGGCAACATTGGCATTCATCATAACCACATTATTAGCATACATTAGTACAAAGTGAAAAGTTCAAAACTTCTGGGGAAACCAAATATGCTAAATACATACGGTAAGCTGTTTCAAATAATTCTGTTATTTCTGGCGTACTAAGACCATTATCATAACAGATGTCCGTCCGACTGGAATAAATCGAAGGGGGAATTTAAAAAGATCAACAACTCTCAAGACTCTGAAGCAGATAAGATCTTTGAGAAAAGGGGGAAAAACTGAACAATTTGCCTGAGAGTCCATCGGCGGGGACCACTGAGGATGGGAGGAGAGAGCGCTTGAGTGTTCTCCAGACGTCCACAGATCCCAGGCATGGAAAAATAGATCTGAACAAATTTAATATAAGCTATACAGCACACTTAATATTCACCGAAGGGTTCTGTTAACAAATTCAATAAAAAGATTTTATAGGCTACATGTAAAATAGCTTTAAAATCATAAGGTGATCCAATGACGGCGGTTGAACAACATGTGTCATCAAACGGAAACTTTGAGATATTAACAATAATGCTGATACTGACGACAAACACCAGATAGATATCAATGGATATATATATATATATATATACAGTATATATCTAAGGACAACCGTACTTTGTGCTTAGCGTCTGGCGGCCACATTGCCATTTGTTTAGCGATGCGTCAGCTTGTGTTTACTCCATCGTCTCGATCTCTAAACACAAAACTATATCAGCGCGGTAAACAGAATCACTCGGACCTCGACGTCTTGATTTTTTTCTTTGTGTGTGTGTGTGTGTGTGTGTGTGTTTACCCTTAAATGTTTCCGTGTTTAGTCTGACTTCCCATCGCTAGTAGCCCTGATTAAAAGACAATGGGAGCTCTATGGGAACGCATCGCTTTTTGCATTCTTGTGCCGTTAGTTCAGGTTACAGTTAAATCAGGTTTATTCAGTTCAGGGACGTTTGTCGAACAACTTTATGCTGACAAGATGTTCAGACATCCAATCACGCAAAACATTCAGATATTTATGAATTCCGGTTATTCTATTCTATAGACGACTTTCCTCAAATATCCAAATATTAGCTCTGAAGATTAGCCAATTTAGCTTCACGTAGCTTTAATGAATCCCAATATCACAAGGGTACAAAGCAATTGTCCATGGAAATTGCTTTTTATCTGTCGACATGAACCCATTCCTCACCCAAAAAAAGTCTTTGTCTGAACCTCTTCCTCACAAAGTAGGCTAATGTTTGACGAAGGCGTTAATGAGACAAGTTCTCCCACTGGCCTCTCCTGGCGAGTCAGGTAATACTAACCCTCCGTTCCCCAAGCCCCAATTTGCACACCGCGAGGCAAAAAAGGAGGGAAAACTCCAATTCATTTGCGCGTCTTTTCCTCGTCGGTCAGGCGTACGGCTAGCAGTAGGCCACACTAAATCTATAACTAATTGGTTAATCACCCCCGCGGAAAAAAAGGGTTTTGCGTTCCCGTTTGCACACACACACACAAAAAAAACCTGAACCTAATGCAAAATTCAAGGACAGCATCTTGCTTTTGTGCAACCCCCCCCCCCCCCCAATGAGGTCCTCTTCTGGCACGGATTTTAATTTCTGGAGAATCTCCAATCCAATGCGCTGCTCTATTAGTATTGACCCTGAGACTGGAAAACAAGACCCCTTCATACGGAATATTGATGCGGTGGAGGCAGCGTGCAGAACGATTTGTGCTGCACATGCTTCCCCATTGATTGTTTATTACAGCTGTGGTCGACGGGAGGAAGACGGAGAAGGGGGAAGGGTGGGGGGGGGACAAAAAAAGGAAAAGAAAGAAAGGAAAGGAAAGAAAGGCTTCATCCATCACACACACACACACACACACACGCACACACACACACACACACCAGTAATGAGTTTCTACATGCGGAGACTCAATCCAGAGCCCTCTGGCATCTCCAGCGCCCGCCGTCCCGGGAAGAAACAAAGACTGAGTGGCAATCATGGCTTATTATGCGAGGACGCCATGACACTGTGGCTGCCGCTTGCTGCTACTGCTGACGAGAGAGAGAGAGAGAGAGAGAGAGAGAGGGTGGAGGACGGGGGGGGGGGGAAGAGGGTGGAGGAGGACGGGGGGGGAGGGTGGAGGAGGGGGGGGGAGGGTGGAGGAGGGGGGGGGAGAGGGTGGAGGAGGCGGGAGAGGGTGGAGAGGAGGGGGGAGAGGGTGGAGGATGGGGAGAGGGGGAGAGGGTGGAGGAGGCGGGAGAGGTGGAGGATGAATGGGGGAGAGGGTGGACGACAGGGGAGAGAGGGTGAGGACGGGAGAGATGGGTGGGGGGAGGGGTTGGAGGAGGGGATTGGGGGATGATGGGTGGGAGAGGGTGCGAACAGGGGGAGAGGGTGGAGGACAGGCAGAGAGAGTTGGAGGATGGGGGGAGAGGGTGGAGGAGGGGGGTGAGGGTACGAGGAGGAGGGAGATGGGTGGAGGAGGGTGAGAAGAGGGTGGAATGGAATGATGGGGAAGAGGTGGAACGACAGGGGAGAGGGTGAGGAGCGGGGAAGAGAGGTGGACGAACCAGGGAGAGAGAGGGTGAGAGGATGATGGGGGAGGAGGGTGGGAGGAACAGGAAGTTAGGGCAGCAAGTGGGTCGGCCTGTGGCCTATATAACCCGCAGGTGCCAGGTCGTGCTGCCTTATATGCCTTTGGCAAACAGCCCCCTGCCAGGTCCGGTCCGGGGGCGCTGCTTCCATGCAGGGTGGATCACACGGGTGTGGCCGAGAAGTAATCACCGTCGCCCACGAGAGAGAGCGGTCCGAGACAACGGTCCCGGGGTGAGGTATGCGTGTACGCTAATGATGACTGTGTTGTCGGTGCCGGCAACATGGCGCCGCCGCATGTTGCCGTGGTGATTACCGTCTCCGACTGGACATTGATCCCCGCGGGCTGAAGGGAAGCGGGAGGACGAGGGCAGGACAGCAGCAGAAACAGAAACAGAAACAGATCCAAGCCTCACTCTAGCCATGGTGACAGCCAACAATATTTACAACATTTTCAGCTTTCAAATTTTTCTAAATGTCTAAATTGTTTTCATGAAAATGTAATAATAACTCGATATCAAATAAAAATCATATGATGTGGAATCGGTATTATTGCGATCGCTATTATTGTTAGTATTGCTGTTGTTATTTATTAATTAATATATGTATTAATACTATTTTCCTATGTTTTTTTTGTATTCGTTTTAATATGTATTAGTGTTATTATTATTAGATTGTTATAATGTCAGGTGTGGGCTCAACTCAACGATGAAAATCTGTGTTATTCTCCTCTAGTCCTAGCCTGCTGTTTTATTTTATCCTGTGAACCTGGTGAGTTGAATGTCCTGACAGTTAATGACACACACACACACACACACACACACACACACACACACACACACACACACACACACACACATACACATACACATACACATACACACACACACCACACACACACACACACACACACACACACACACGCGCACACACACACACACACACACACACACACACACACACACACACACACACACACACACGCACACACACACACACACACAGACACACGCACACACACACACACACACACACACACACACACACAGACACACACACACTGCCCCCCGCTGCCCTCTCCCCCCTCCGCCCCCCCCCCCCCCCCGCCCCCCGCCTTGCCCTCACAGGACCCTCTCCGTCGCCAGATGTATTTTGACGGGCGTAATAAAAATATGTCATGATGTGTTGGGCCGTGTCAGCTGAACCTGCTTAACTCGCCCGGGTCTGGATCCACGGGAGCTCTCCCTTTCCATTAGCATCCGCACACGCTCTCTCGCTCTCTCGCTCTCTCACTCTCTCGCTCTCTCGCCGCTCGCCGCTCGCTGCTAGCCGCCGCTGATCGATACCCGCGCTCACCGCAAGCGTGAAAACAATATCTATCCTTTTTTTTTTTTTTTTTAATCGATGAGGTGACGCTTGAACTTTAAGAGGAGACGCCTCTCAAACAGACACCGCTCGCGAGGGGCTCATCTCCGCTCTGCTAGGGGGGTTGGAGTGGGGGGGGGGGTGCTGGGTTAGCGGCACAGCGGCGCAGCGGCACAGCGACGCGCCGCGGAGGCTGAGGAACGGAGCGGGAACGTCTCCAGACGGTCCCTCGCTCACAGACAGGCCCGTCCTGTGATTGTGGATCGCTATTGTGCTTGGAGCTGCTTCAAGTCGGGCCTTTTATCATCCGACGTGTTTTGCCACAGAACACACACAACACATACTTCCCAGAGTTCCCAGCCAGTATATATTCAGGTACAATCGGGTATTGTAGAAGTCCTTACTCTCTCCTCTGCTACCCCTACCCACCCCGCCGCCACCCACCACCTCCTCTCTCCCTCTCTGTCTATCTCCCTCCCTCTCCCTCTCGCTCTCTCTGACTTGTATTTCACAAACCCTCGGACGACCCAAGCGCGTTTGCGTCCGCTACGGTACGACGGCCGCGTCGGGAGGGAGGAGGAGCATGGGGTGTGCGCGGCCCGGGCGGGAGGCCGGGAGTCCAACGGGCTCCGCGTTTGCGTGGCGTTCCCGGGCCGAGGAGAGCGCGCAGTACAACAGGCCTGTTGTACACCGCCTGTCATTTGCAATCTGCTCGATCTGCAATGAATAGCCTGTTCCGCGGGACTGCCTCGGGAGAATGGAAGCACGTACACATATAGTACAAGCTCCGGAGCCTGAAACAACAACACAGCGGAGGAATCTCTCGCACGGTGTGTAGCGTGCAGTGTATGTGTGTGTGTGTGTGTGTGTGTGTGTGTGTGTGTGTGTGTAGCGTGTCGTGTGTGTGTGTGTGTGTGTGTGTGTGTGTGTGTGTGTGTGTGTGTGTGTGTGTGTGTGTCTCCGGGTATAAATTTACATTTCTAATTTTTTTCGCTGGCGTTTAGCAGGCACCGCCACCGCAGGCCAATGCAGATGTCTCCGTGGCAATGACCTAACAGCTCA
Organism: Coryphaenoides rupestris; assembly: GCA_002895965.2. NCBI lineage: Eukaryota > Metazoa > Chordata > Actinopteri > Gadiformes > Macrouridae > Coryphaenoides > Coryphaenoides rupestris. The sequence goes on along the minus strand of PIJE02001526.1, from coordinate 44,775 downwards.
TTAATATGCATGCGGACAAGCAGGCTACAACCGGGGGGTGGGTGGGGATGGGGAGGAACAGAAAACAAAAAGCAATGAACGATACCACATAAATAAATAAAGAAAGAAAGAAAGAAAGAAAGAAAGAAATAAAGAAATAAGAAAATGGCTCCCCTCCAGTTACACTTTTTTGGCGGGAGAGCTGTCCAAGAACACACGATATGTCCTATACCGTCTCCTCTCCTCTAACCCACGCCTCTCCGTCAACACAAGGCCCCTCCCCTATCCGACCCCCCGACCCCAGACCCCGGACCCCCCGCCGTGATGGGCCACGTGTGTGTGTGTGTGTGTGTGTGTGTGTGTGTGTGTGTGTGTGTGTGTGTGTGTGTGTGTGTGGGGGAGAGTCACTTCAACGGCCCTCCTGTGGAGTCTGTCTCAGTGCTTGTAGTGCGATTGTCTCAGTATCAAAGCTCACCATGTCGTCGTAGCATGTCAGGCAGGAACCACCTTTTGTTGGGGGAACAGTGATGGGATTGTTCTGTGTGTGTGTGTGTGTGTGTGTGTGTGTATCTTTTTATTTTCTTCTTTTCGTTTCCCCCCCCTCCCCCCTTTTTCTTCTACTTCTTCTACTTCTTCTTCTTCTTCTCTCCCCTCGGTCACATCTTAGACAAGTTAACCTCTTTAATTAAGAGTACTTAGCTGTGTGGGCCCGGGGACGGGGCAGGAAGCGATGGTTGAGACTCTGCCAGGCGGGGATTGGGTTTCTCGGGCCCCGACGTTGCTTCCAGCCAAGGCTGAAAGGAACGGCTGGCTTGTCAGCAGATGCAGCGCTCGGGATCAGTGTCTCTCTACCGGGCCTACAACAAGAACCCTTTTCCCCAAGACAAGAGAGAGAGAGAGAGAGAGAGAGAGAGAGGGAGAGACAGAGAGAGAAAACCACCCTAACCATAGAGAGGATGAGTAAGGGGGGTGGGGGGGGGTAGTGGTGGTGGTGGTTGCTGTGGGGGGTTGGGGGGGGGAAACTTGTTTTGTGAGATATGTACTCTGATGTTGGAAACCGAATACGTTTCATAGTGTAAGTTCAGTGTAAGTTCTTCCTTGTTCGTGTGTGTGTGTGTGTGTGTGTGTGTGTGTGTGTGTGTGCGCATGTGAGTTTTCTGGTCCAGTGACCATGTCTGCGTCTGAGTACTGCAGTGTAGGAAATGCGCTGTTGACTTGCACGGTTTCAGAGGAGCATCAGAAAGGAAGGCGAGCTTGGCTTGTGAACGCTGCCGGAATAACTCGCATCTGGATGCACACGCAGTTTCAATTTCCCACCCGAGTCTGGGGAGACGAAAAAGTCAAAGGGAATTCAGTTCATGAAATTAAATGTCATAGTTTAATATTATTACATGGGAATCATTTGTCAGATTGATCACAGCTACTTTGCGGAAAGTACGGGGGAAAAAAATCGTATTTTTCATGCAAAAAAAAGGAAAACTGTGGCTTTGTTTTGTGGCATTTTTCCTTTCCAGCGACATAAGGTTTGTTTTTTTTTTCTAATGCATCACAGTTCTTTTTTGCTCCTGAGTTCCGGCATTAACGAGAGCCAGCCCATTCCCTCAACATGGCAATTTTATCCAGCATCCAACCCTAAATGAATACATACGTCATGTGGTTTAGATATATCTGTATTAGTTTCACCAGTGCCCGGAGAAAGACGCCTCTAATTTCACTTTTTGATATCCTAACTGTGCTTTATGGTTGTGGTGACGAGGAATGTTCCAGAGGACAACCCCATAATCTCTGTCTATATCGCTGCGCTCACCAGCTCCAGGAAGAGAGAGAGAAGGGGGGGGACGGAAAAAAAAAAATGAAACGCTTCACTTTGAAACGTTCCACTGTGTTAAAGGTTAACACAATTTGGCGGGGGAAGAAAATCAGATTTATCAGTTGTCGTCGTTCTTATTGAATGATCTGTCTTGTCAAATGTTATTCTTCTGATAATTTGAAACGTTGCGGAATGGCGTCGTTTTTCTGCACTTTACGAGTGAAACTCGATGTTTTTTTTTCACTTCTTGATTCTTGTATATAGGCGCTCACGTCCCTACAGCCTACGATTCCCACCACCACCACCACCACTACCACCACCACTACTACTACATAACCCAGTGATCCACACATGTAGGCTCTCCAGTGTCTTTGTCCCCCCCAGTGTGTTCCTACATGAGTAGCAGGCAGGGAGGGGGGACACAAGGGGTCTCGGCATGCACCTTGACGAACCCTCGTCTATTATCTCCTTAATTGTGATTTATTTTACCCCTTTGTGTTCCGTGAACCGAAGCCCGCCTCCTCCTGGGGGCTGGTGGTGGTGGTTGTATCGGTGTACTGCCACACACCCATCTAGGGTTTCGCTGTCATGAACAAGCACATACACACAAACCAAGGTCTGCGAGAGTTCAAAGTTCTTAGGTGTCGGAGGAGGAGGAGGAAGAGCAGGAGGAGGAGGACGAGGAAGAGGAGGAGGAGGAGGCTGACAGAATGAAAGGATTCGGAGGGGGGGTGGTTTAACACCAACTTAATAAAATAACAAATGCACAAATAATAGTCCACATGAAAGTCTTCTTAACCGGAGCAGTTAAGAGTTTTTTTCCGCTGAACTTAACACCGAAACCTCTCTTTCTTCAAGTGGTCAAAACGTTTAGTTTAAACGATCGGAAGTTGATTAGACATGAAATGGCTTTGGCCCCGCCCCGCCGTGCGTCTCTAATTGAGGAGTCACTTTCATCCCGGACCAATCCTAACCATTATGACCGCTGGCTTTTTTCTGGTTTCGAGGGGGGGGGGCTAAACTCAAACTCAGAATGGACGGCAACCTCATTTCCCAAGTTTACCGCAGGGTTCAAGCACCCGTGGCCTGCGGTCGTTACCTTCGTGCTGCACGCTCTGGTTATGTCTGGCTCCCTCCCCCCCCCCCCCCCCCCCCCCCCCCTCCTCGCACCCTATACCCTGCAACCCCCACTCCCCTTCTCCTCCCCCCACAGTCTATTCTATTATTATACCCAGTGCTTCTCCCCGGGAACACGGAGGCCCCTGCAGGAACCGGGAGGTATTTAGCCCTTGGACCTCTGGTTACAGAAGAAAGGTTGACTCTCTCACCTCACTTCAAATTACCTCCTGACCACATCCAACATACTCAGACATACCAGTAACACAGATGTCCTGGGCTATTCGTCGTCTCCGACACACAAGGCTGGGCTTATGTATTCTGTACCTGTTCTCCGTTGATTGTTGTGTGCTTGCCGTACTGTACTGTACAACATACAACAACAACAACAAAATAACCAAGGGATGAGCCGGGGGATAAAAAAGGAATGGAAAAAAACGCTCGTATATTTTCTTCTCCGGCTCATATGCTGCACAACAGACCATTGTTGTTGAAGGGGGGTTGCAATGGAGAATCTCGTTTTTTTGATCTCAAGATGTTTAATGGTGTGGTGTCCATGGTAACGGTTTCATCTCATCTCAATGGAAATGTATATCGCAAAAGTCATGCGACGGCTCCGGAGGGCTGTTAGCTGTAAAAAACAAAAAACCTAAAAAAAAAACCGAGCCTCATCTGGAGCTCTGTGGCGCATTGCAAAAAAAAACGGAGGAATTCAAACCCCTTCACCTGTGGCTCATTAGCCCCCCTGGCCCGGGCTTTATGCTCCGTCCTCCGCCAGCGCTCTCTCTCTGTGTCCGGCTTTAACCGTCGAAATGCGTTTTTCTATGCAGAACGCAGCGGGGGGGGGGAAGAAAAAAAACGTCGGCGCAGAGCTGAGCCTCGGCGGCCAGCCCTGTGCTGGTCTGTGCTCTGCTTGTCTTTCCCCTCCCGTTAGCCAGAGCCTGACTGCACAAGATCGGAGACAGATTGCCGTTCGGGACTCCGTTCGGCCCTCTCGGTATTGAGTAGGTGTCGGGCGCAACGTTCACTATCGCTGTTTGCTTTGACGTTAGCACCGAGTTAGTGTTTATTTTACAGTTTAAGGGCAATAAGAGCGAGGCCGAAAAAATGCGCGGCGTCGCCTTGATGCTTTTGTATTGTTCCGCGGGGGCGGAGGTGATCGCCCGCGGGTGCAGATACAGTGATTTTGATCACATTTGAAACGTACACCGTTCAACAAAACAAGCACCTTAGACACCTCTCCTCCTTTGCTTTTTGGAAAGAACCTGGCGATTGCTCAACATTTTTTTTGTTGTTGTTCAATTCTTGTAACACGTATAACCCCGTCTAAAATACAGTATTGAAAGGTGGCCGTACAGATTTGTACAGATTACACTTGGCGGTGTGAGGCCGTCGTCAATTACCATTGTGTGTTTACTCAACAAATGAATGAATCTCGGCGGAATTCCCGTGTTTTACAAACAAACGAGAGCTGCGGCAGGGGTTTCGGCTTTGGCGTTCCCCCCCGTCTGCGAGCTATAATACCCCAAAACCTGGCAAACGCTGCCGTCCGGGACGCGGTCCAAGTCGCCACACACACGAAAAAAGCGCCAATGTTCAATGTCGATCCTTTATCCTCTAATTTATACGCAACTTTAAGAAGTGAGCTGCTCGCTGCGAGGCGCGTGGATTTCCGTCGGCCTAATATGATTATTATATGAATTTAATGGCCTCGCCGATGGAGTTTTGCTGAATATATATTTGTTAATGGACGCTGTTCCGTTCGGCCCAGGTATGTTTAGCGTTCAGCATATTCCTTACGGTTGAACAAACTGTGTTGGGCGCCTTTACGGGAAATTGGTTTTCCAAAACAATGGGCTGACAAAGTACCAATTTGCCACCAAGAAGGTGCTTCTTGTTTTTCTGTTTCCCTAATCAGCACAATTAGCCCTTCCGTTTATTTGCTTCATCTTGCGTTAAACAGTCCCCTCTGCTATTGAGAGGCAATTCGCTTTTTTAGCATGAATATGCCATTACGGCGTGTTCAACACAGATACACAAGACTGGTTTTCAAATCAAAAAAACCCTCTCTCCCGCCGGGAAGGTCACGGCGCAGCTACTGAGCAGCAACAACGTTTTCTAAAACGCGAGGCTTTGTTATCCGTAACGACGTCGTTTATTACCATGAACGCCGAATTCAGAGCAATGGCCGACAATGGCCGACAAATCTAGATCTTACTGGGCGGTGAACACACAGTGAAAAAAGAGGCGGTAGGTAGTAGGTAGTGTCACGGCGAGGGGAGGGAGAGAGAGAGACGGGAGGCAGGTGGCCGGAGGAGCCGGGGCGCTTACAGGAAGGACTTCCATGTGGTCTCCCCCCGACCCCGCGGTTGTATCCCAGCTGGTGCCCAACAGGTACATACAGGCGCCCTGCATGGGAGATGACTCCCGCTGACCTCCGCCAAGCGCAGGAGTGCCAGTGGGCAGAAAAGGGCCACGGATAGGCCCGTGTTATTATTTGGATTATTTTCTTTAGAACTGGATTTAAGAACAGCGAAGACTAGCAGGTATCAGCAACAACAACAACAACAACAACAACAACAATCTAAATCTATGTCTAAAAGCAGATTGCAGAGTACGGCCATCCATTCATTTCAATCGAGCGCGTGGATGTAAATTTTTCTTTTTGTTAAACAGACCATCAATCTAACTGGTACGTACGCCGTTACTCGGTTACACCGTCTGCTGGTTTGGGAGTGGGACAGGAGAGAGGGGGGGGTGGGGGGCAGGGTGGACGGGGTGGGGGGTGGGGGGGGGGAGGGGTGTACCAGTACGCACAGTACTGGTACTGTACTCTTTTAGCTCTTGCAGTATCCAGTTTAAACAAATATACCAGTGTCTTATTGAGCCAGCGCTATCGTCTGTTGAAGACGCGCGGTGTGTGTGTGTGTGTGTGTGTGTGCGTGCGCGTGTGTGTGTGTGTGTGTGTGTGCGCGCGTGTGTGTGTGTGTGTGTGCGATGGCTTTTGAAAGGGCTCCCTGTAGAGCTGTCAAGAGGCGCGGGGTGGGGGTTTGTGGGGGGTTGTGGAGGGGTGGCGGGGGGGCTTGCATATTGAGGCCAGGTGATCCTACCTGATGACAGACGATAGCCACCTTGTTCCTCCCCCCCCCCCCGCCCCCCCCAGCCTCCTCCTTCGCTCGCTCGAGAGAGAAAAGTCCTCTGGATTGAGTGGAGACTGCCCCCGCTGCTTTGATACAGTTGCCTGGATACCGAGTCCACCTGGAGCAGCATATGGCCCCAGCGTGCCGCTCCTCATGTGATGCGTCCGCTCAGCCAAATCACTCGCTTCTCCTTACCTTTCTGTTTTTTCTCTCCCCCTCTCTCGCTCTCCCTCTCTCTCTCCCTCTCTCTCTCTCTCTCGCTCTCTTTCTCCCTTTCTCCGTTTTTTTTCTTCCCTTTTTCTGTTTCTCATCTCGCCGTCTCCATCTTCCCCCTCCTTCTCGTCTCGATCTTTTTGCCCTTTTTGCCCGCATCGCGTCGGTCTAAATAATAATAATAATAATAATAATAATTCCATATCATCAACTGTAATAGTAGCGGTGGGATAAAATAAGCATCACTTATATATCCATGTGTGATATGATAGGCCTGCTGTACCACACACACAATGGCTGCGCTCTTGTCTTCAGATGCCTGTTTGTCTGCATCTTATTCCTCCTCATAATACGACCGCCCTCACGATAATAAACCAACAATGGGCCCATTCTGCTCCATAAAGTTCTCCGTTCTTCACAAATGGACAAAATACAACACAACACCCCCCCCCCCCTGCCCACATGCCCCTAGATCCAAGATCCAAGATTCAAGATTCAAGATGTCTTTATTACCTTATGTAACAAGTACAATGGAATGCTTACTCCCCCATTCACTCCTGAAGTATCCTTCTAAACATAAATTCTGAAACAACTCGAAATAATTAGTGAAGGTAAGTACCTAATAAGTACAGTAGTGTAAGCCACGTGTAATGATAAAGTAGAATGATAGATGTATAATTATACATTATAAATGAGTTCCTGGGCAATGCATTTATAAGTCCAACAGATGTGGCAAACCTGTAACACCTTGAACACCGCCGGAACACATCTGTACTCCGTGTCCTGATGAGGTGGGGGGGGGGGGGGCCTCTCTCGGACGTCCGCGCGGCTAATCACTCCAGCAGACAACGCTAGCAAGAATACACTCCTGGTGGGTTCCTCCAGCCGGCCATCTCTTCTTCACAACAGCCCCCCCCCGCCGCCCCCCCATCACCACGCCAACCCCCCCCCCCCAATACCACCCCCCATACCACCCCCAGGGCCGAGTGACAGGCGTAGCGGTCGCCGCGGAGAGCAATTATACGCCGGATGATGGATGGGTCATAATCGCAACCGACCAGAGAGATTCCAGACAGACAGACACATGAGATCCCGGGTATATGTGTCCCCACACCCCCGCCCCCCCACCCCCCCCCCCTCCCTTTGCAATGCTATACCCCACCCCCCCCCCTCCGGCCCCCCCAGGTTGTCTATAGCACAAGGATGATTCCATGATCAGTAATCATAGAATCATCCCGTGAACCGGTGTCCTTGTTGGGCAGAACGTGGGGAAGAAGGACACGCGGGAGCGGGACAGGCATTCGGCCAATCACGCGCTCTCCCTCCCTCTGCGCCGTGAATTCCCGCCCAAAATCCCATCAAGGATCCGTCCTAGGACGACTTTACTGTATGTATATATATATATATATATATATACAGTATATATTGTTATTATAATATTATTATTATTATTATTTCGATCAGGCGAGGCTACAGTAGGCGTCACATCCCATCACATGAGAATGCATCAATAACTGTGTCTGTGTTCTCTGATTGAGATAACAGGTCCTGTCTGTTATCTGTCACATGTCATCAGTCAAACAAAGTCACACATCGCACCGCCGGACGCTTCACTACAACTGCCTCGAGTTGCTTCTCTTTTCTTTTTTCCTTTTTTTTAAAAATCTGAAAACCACATTTATTTCAAATGTCAAACACTGACAGACAGACAGAAAAGGGAATCTTCTGTGATGCTGTGGGATTGAAGGGGGGGGGGTTGGAGATGAGTTCAGTTTAACAAGAGGATGTCATCTATTGCCAGTGTTTGTTTTCAAACAGACAAAAACAGCAATTAACTCCATTTTGACATAACCCAGATCAAATTGTCTCACATTTATTTTCACACATTTATCGTCCTTCTCAATTTTCTTATTTCGGCACAAATAATTATGTTGCCTGTTTCGGAAGTGTTGTCTACCTTTGGCAAGAATTATCTCTAATCTCAAATTACAATTAAACTCTCTTTAATATCCCTCTCTGTCTCTCTCTCTCTCTCTCTCTCTCTCTCTCTCTCTCTCTCTCCCTCTCACACAACCCAAGTGTATTGTCCATCAGCGTCGTAAGTCGTTCTACTGGGAGCGATGAGTGAGGCCGGAGGGGGTTCAGAGGTCAGAGGTCAGACGTCCGTATGTTGAAGCCTGATGGTTGAACTCAGAGGAAGACGTAAGCCCCCGGCACACTCAACACAACTGAAACACATTCACAACACGGTGTCTCATAACGTCTCATTAATGGGGTAAGAAGCACATTTTGTGTACAACCTGATAAAATACAATGAGATGAGTTGAGATTAGATTACATTTGATCAAATTAATCCAAATATATATATATATATATATATATATATACAGTATTTATTTTACTGGCTTAATATAATGGAATAATATAATATAATATAATATATTCTAATGTAATATAATATAATATAATATAATATAATGGAATCATTTATAATATTATATATATTTTTAATTGATAATGGAATAATATAATATAATATATAATGGAATAATATAATATAATATAATATATTCTAATCTAATATAATATAATATAATGGAATCATTTATAATATTATATATATTTTTAATTGATATGTGCCTTTAATGACTGTAATTGATTTATATTTGACAGCATATTTGTTGCAACACAAAGGCAGAGTATAATATCGTTTTATTTGGTTTGAACCATGGAAATAAATGGCAGACCTGTTTGTGGTGGTTGACTAATAAACTAATATTTCCACAAGCTTTTTCTTTTGACTGCACACCCTCATTTACCTTAAAAGCGTGTCCTCATATTAATTATTTATCGTGTAAAAGGCAGAGGCTACACGCCGTGCTTCTCATTGTATGTCTGAATTGAAGATTGTGTAAAATTGACTTTATGAAATAGCTCAGTGTCGTGTATTTTTCAATGGGAAACCGCATGCATTTGTCTTTGGGACGTTGCAGGCGGGCCGGCTGAATAAAACATGGCCGGGCCTCGCCGTTTAACTGCTTCTGCATCAAATCTGGCCTCGGCCTAGCTTGAATAATGTAGATGGGTCGCATTGAAAAGGTCATTATATATTACCTTTCATTTTCTACTTTAATGTGTTTTCCTCCCCTAACAGGTAGTTTCCAGTGCAAACAGTGACAAGTCAGCACACTTGCAACCCAGCCGGGCAGAACCCAATAAAGGGGCCCCGCTACAATCTTCTGTTTATATATAAGAAATATATATTAATATTTTTTGCAAAGAAAGTTTGACTATGTAAACTAACAGGAGGCCTGCTCGTCACACATTTTAGAGGGAGGAAAGAAATCTATTTGATTGTTATAAACAAAGCTGTTCAGCGAAAAGTAAAGAAACAACACAATAATGGATACATTCAGGATTAGCAGACTGCATCCTGGGTAAATATGCTATGTGGCCAGCAACCGTGTCCAGAAAAATGTCAGGACGTATTGATTCATTATTCTTGGAGGGAGAAGTGTTAGTACTTTTTACTCAACGCTGCAATAATTGAACGCTCCATAAGTGACTCCCAATGACTCTCTGACTCGGACCGGATCGTCCCATAAATACACTTTCGACCCACGTTGTCCACACGCCACCAACCCCCCCCGTCCCCCCCCCCGTCTCCCCCCCGTCTCCCCCTCTCTCCCCACCGCCAACGGGCCAGTTATATCTCTTAATTAAACACAATCAGGAGAACGGGGGGGGGGTCGCAATTAACTCATTAACACAAGCCAGAGTGATTAGGTGTTCCAGACAGACAGACAGACAGACAGACAGACACAATGCAGCACGGTGAGCGGACCCCGAACCCGAACCCGAACCCGGGCCCGCCACCGCCACCCCCCCCCACATCCCCCCCGTCTGCTGTCACGGATGATTCACTCAACCTAGCGTCACGCGCGCTTATCCCGCGGAGAACAGTCGGCCATGACAGCCTACGTGTCACTTGCGATCGCCGTCACTCCCGCCCACCCCCCCCCCCCCCCCCCCACCCCCCGGGATGATCTGTAATAATATTGATAGAGTTCTGCGAGGCGGAGGCGTGGAAAATGCAAGGGCATGGATGTGGGGGGGGGGGGGGGGGATTGGAAAACGGCAATTTCTGGTCAAATAGCCGCGCCTTGCTGTGGCGCGTTCAGCAGCTGTTCTGTGACCACCGAGTTTGGCCATTGCTCCCACCTCCCCACAGCAGGTGTCTGACAGGCAATTTGCGGCTAATTTATTTGCCACTTTAAATCATGTGACAGCTTTTTGAGGGAGCCCTGGTTGCTGGGTCATAGTTCACCCGCCTGGACGTCCTGTAAAAGTGTCACGCCGGGGCCTGATTGCCTTGACGGCCTCGGCGGACGGAGGGCGGCCATGATGAGGAGGAGGAGGGAGGAGGGAGGAGGAAGGAGGAGGAAGAGGACGGTAGTCAAAGGAGGAGCGAAGTGAAGGAAAGATGAGAGTGATAAAGAGATGGCGGCTGGCGGGCAACGTGGCAACATAAAAAAAAGGGAGAAAATGACCACAGCCCCGAACGCTTTACGACAAAGCCTCAGAGCTCTGGGGCAGACACACACACCACACAATAAACACACACACACACACACACAACACACGACACATAATGCAACGTCTGCTTAGTTAATTATGCATACACACATTCTGCTTTTTGGCATTGAATAGATATCACTCAGCAGTCATTTAGTCAATTAGTAGGGTAAGTAAACTTCGCTGTTGCTGTCATGTTAAACATTAGGTTGGTTTATGCGGCAGTTGTTAGAATACCATTACGGTTTTAGTACTCTGCTCCAGTTGGTGGGAAAGTAACATTAAGTTAAGCAAACAACAATTTGGCTCAAGTAGTGGTACTTCAGTACAAATCTGAGCATACGTGTACCTCTATTTTCTGGCTACTTTATACTTCTACTCTACTACATCTCAGATACAAATATGATTGTATTCATCAACACACTAATGCATAGATAATTGTACTCCATCAATATAATATACGATATTCTGAAATGGGCCATTCTGCAGAAAGCGTACTTTTACTTTTGGTACTTTAAGGTATATACTTTTTTTCCTTAAGTAAAATTATTTTACTTCAGTATTTCTACAGTGCTTACTTCTTCCACTATTGACTCTCTGTCTCTGTCTCTTTCTCTCTCTCTCTCTCTCTCTCTCTCTCTCTCTCTCTCTCTGTCTCTCTCTGTCTCTCTCTCTATGGGTCTCGTTGCCGTCGACGTGTCATCCGTGTGAGCACTTCCCTCTCTAAGCGTCCCAGGTGGGTGCAGGTTTGTCAGCTGTCTGTTTCCCCTCCGTTGGCTCGTCCTGTCAGCCTGTAGCCCCGCCGCGCCGCCGCCTCCGTCTCCATCGTCGTCGTCGTCGTCGGCATTATCTTTAGCTACTCCTTGGGCGCCCATCTGTTCCTCCTCGCATGGCGTAGTAACGGGGGGGCAGGGCGGGTGGGCGCCTCTGCTGAGTGACACACACCGGGGCCTGTCTTAGCCAATTAGCATTCGACTAAGCGCCTGCTGCACCGGCTTGGACTGCGAACCATCTCTCAAATCTTCACATCAGTGAAAGCAATATCCTGGCTCATAAAGGTCTGTGTGTGTGTGTGTGTGTGTGTGTGTGTGTGTATAGTTGAACTTTCACCGGCTGTTTAAAGTATTAAACCATCGAAACAATGTTATTCCTTCTCCCCTGAAACGCGAAAGACTGTAATCGATCGCGCGCGCGTGCGGTCGTCTCGATGCGTGTGCGTGTCAAAAGTCATCAACACGTTAGCGGGTTCAATTTGAGGAAATAACTGACACGGGAAAAGTGTATTTTTCGTGGATCTTTGGGCTGATAAGCTGTCCCGCCGTACGCCTTTGTATGCACACATGGACTGCTGCAGCACCTGAACACGTGTGCGCGTCTATATGGTAAATGGATCGCATTTATATCCAAAGCGCTTTACAGTATTGCCTGACATTCACCCATTCATACACCGACGGCGGTGCCAACCATGCAAGGTAACAACCAACACGTCAGGAGCAGTTAGGGTTAGGGTGGTGTCTTGCTCAGGGACACCTCGACACTTAGCTAGGAGGGGGAGCCCGGGGGATCGAACCAGCAACCTTCCAGTGGCCAGACAACCGCCCTTACCTCCTGAGCTACCGCCGTCCCATATGCTACTGCTTCTATGCGTATCGGTACACATGCCGCGCAGCTACATATATATGTCGTTTCGACTCCAGGAACAACACATTGTGCATATATATATATATATATATATATATATACAGTATATATGCATGCACACAGATCGGCACTAAATTAACGTGGGAAACTTTTTTCTAACATATGTGGAATCGAGGTACAAAAATAAGCAAAAGGCAGATTTCCCTGAACTATAATTCACTTCACACAGAACCACATAATCTGAATAGAGAATCCACATTGACCCCAACAGGGGAGTCAGGACATGAGAGAACAGTCAATCAAGTGTGAGAATCTAAGCTTCTCAGAGGCCCAACATACAGAGTAGAATAAATTTATCTCTCTCTCTCTCTCTCCCACACTCTCTCTCTGTCTCTCTCTATCTCTCTCTCCCTCTCTCTCTCATCTAACATGTAAAGTCTACATGCTAGCCTCCAAATGCCCTTCATATCATCCAGGAAGCAGTGCGATGTGCATTTACACAGAATGCTGCATCACCGGTGATATATCGCAATCAGCGTGTTGTTTTTGCTGCGGTCAACTAGCCTTGCATTTTGGCTCCTGTAGACGACATGGCTGGTTTCCTCTTGATATGTATCAGCATAGCAAGGACTAGCACACACACACACACACGCACACACACACACACACCTTGACACACACACCTTGACACACACACACACACACACTTTATCTCGCCGTATGCAGAAGCTCGGTAGGTGAAAAACCATCTGGCTTGTGTTTTCCCCGTGCTGCGTGATTTACACTCCGAGGCGCGGGGCTGAAACGTTAGCCCGGCGTCGCGCGGCGGGGGCCCGCTCCAATCAGGCCCTCCGATCTACTGTTTATGGATCGCCGGCTACCAGCTGTTAGCCGCTTCCACGCGAGCGACGCCCACTTCCTGACACCGTCGGCGCGCGCGAGGTCACGTGATCAACGGTTCGGGTCCGACCCAAAGGCTACATCATCAAGCGCTCTCCGAGACAAATTGCGGGTAAAACAATGAGGCGAGGAACAGTAAGTGTAAGTCTTATTTTCTTCAATACGCCCAAGACAGATCTGAAGGAGCTTTACATTAGAATATATAAAATATGTGCTGATGCATCCAAAATCCGGAATTGTTCAGCGGTTTCTAAGAGCGCAATATGTTTGGTCACGCAATTGCTGTACTGCGGGAAACCAAACATATTTTATATTGTGTGCCCATTTCATGATTTTTGAAGAGGAGGTGTCCATTTTCAGTCCAAAATAAACCATCGTGTTCGACGAAATTGGCCGGATCATGGTGGAATTAGAGCCTCGTTTTTTTACATTTGAACCCGATAACTGTACCTTAATACAATAACAAAGGAACTCCATTTTACGACACACACACACACACACACACACACACACAGTATTTCATGTTTGGGTGAACACGTGCGCCTAATGTCCCATATTTGTGTGTTGGGGTAATTAAAAAATAACACTTATCAACAATCCCAGATGTGTGGCAAACTAATTAGAATCCCCCCCCCCCCCCCCGCCCCCCCCGCCCGCCCCGCATATAATGGAAGAAACCTCTGTTGAATCCCCCGGTTTGATGCAGTTCCTGTGTACCTCATCACATTGCGGCTGTCATCGAAAGCCCCATGAATACAAATGAACGCCGGTTCTCGGGAAGAAACGGGGCGGGAACGCCGTGGCGTCGGCTAATGGCTACCGCGGCAATAACGTCGCGCTCTCTTCTCCCACTGGCTAAACTGGAGGGCCCCTCAAAATGGCAGCACTCCCCCCCCAAACCGCAGTTATTAGGTCTAATGTCACACATTTTGCATCGCGCGGTATGAGAAAGAAACAAGGCCAGGTAGGGCGACCAAAGATGGAGATGTCGGTGCACGACGACGTTGGTAATGGTATATACTTCCGCCACGTTAGTGTCATTATCATCACCATCATTATCGTCGTCGTAATCATAATCATAATCATGATCATCATCATCATCATTATCGCTATTGTGTTGACAACTTACCACTGTACCACGAGCAAATTACACGGAATCGTTCCCGTTACAAATTGCGCGGCATTACACACGGAGTAGATAAGGTGTAGGTGTCTTGGCGGTGACACGGGCCTGCATGCATAATAGATGTCGCATTATTTCTACCGACATTGCCGATGTGCACATTTACAATCGTTGAACGCGTATAGTGGATATCTACACACACACACGCACACACAGTAATTGTATTGCCTGGTGTAGGTTGATGGGTGCCCCCCCCCCCCCCACACACACACACACACACACACACACCCACCCCGCGTATTTTGAGCATTATCTCACCGGCGTTTGTAGCCCACAGAGGAACGCACAAAAAACCGTCGGCAAGATTAATAATACCGGTTATGGGTTGCTAGGTAACCACCCGGGCCGTTGTGGTCACCCCGTGCTCTTGTCTGGCGGTGCCACTTGAGACCAATCAGCCCTTCTGGGCTCTGATTGGCTGCCTCAGAAGGGGCCTCCACTTACCTTGGGGACGGGGAGGGGCGCACGATGATGTCTATTGATTTATGTATCTACTTATTTCTTTCACAAATGATCTTAGTCGACAAAACACGCGGAGATATGAGAGAAAATGAGTCAGAGGTTAGAGCACGGAGGAAAATAATTAAGCTCCGGGAAAGAAACGGAGAAACGGAGACGCTTTGAAGAAACGGCGGCCGTAGAACATTTCTTTTTTCGAGTATATTTTCACTTCAGTTGTTTTTACCAAAAGCTACACCTGCGACGTGACGACGAGCCGCACAATCGTCAAAACCCGCGGCGTCGCCTAACCTCGCCCGCCGATCTGCAATTACAACAAGTGGCGCAGCGTTGTGGAGAGCACTCTCCGCTTTGAAGGTCTGTTAGTGGTAATGGAGAGCACCCATGGGTCAGGACCATCTCTCTCCCCCATCCCTAACCAAACCAAACCAACAGAACCCGCCGGAACACTGTGTTCCGACTCGGGATCGGCGTTTTTAAAACATGCTGCCGCTTTTGATGCTGATTAGCGCGTCGAAGCCCCCCGGAGTCACGAGAGACGGAGCCCACCGAACAACGACCTGAAACACGAACCTCGTGTTGCGCTGCGAGGACCGACGCCGTCGCGCTTCAAACACAGCGATAGCGTAATTGCCGGGATTTGCGTCGCAGCAGTCTGCGGTAACGTTTGGCCTGCACAATAGTCTTACATTAATTTAGCGGTTGTAATCCACTGGGGAGCGGGAGCAAGTATTCAATAAAGGGCTTTGTAAACAACTTAGGGACGAGACGGCATTTTCCAAACCGGTCGGACTGGGAGATGAGAAGAACGAAACGATGCTCTTTTATTTCGCTGTAGTTCTTTTCCAGTAGAGCGTTGGAGACAAGAGGATACAAACTGGACAGCGAAGCTCAAGTGGCAGCTGTGAATTAAGACACGATTTCAACGGGGAAAATACCTGAGTTTACTCACGAGGAGGATTTAGTGTGCAAGTCTAATAAAGTACGAGGTGGAAAAAAAAAGCAATGAGGGAATGGGGGAGAAATTACATTCAGACAATGAGCCAGGAAGAATACTGAGAGGAATAAAGTAGAGAGAGAGAGAGAGGGGGAGAAGGAGAAGGAGAGAGGGAGAGATAGTTTTTATATTACGTATGATTGCTTCGTACCGTGTCCAAGTACCCACCCCCCCCCCCCCCCTTCTCCATCCCGCCTCGCTCAACTTTGCAAATGAATCGCCAATAAACACAAAATGAATCATAACAAGAAGAAGCAGAAGAAGAAGAAAAAGAAGAAGAAGAAGAAGAAGAAGTACGCTTGCGTCAACGCTACTAAGATCGCAAGCCTTCGCACTTCGCAGACTATTATTGATATTTTGGAGACAACATCAAGAGCCACTCTCTCGCCTCTCGCCTTCCTACTTTATCTTCATCTTAGCTATGGCCGTGCATTTCAGAGGATGATCTTGGCGGATCTATAGCGTATACTCAATTTCCGTCGTCTGGTCAGGTATACAGTAGTTCTCATCACCTGACGCGAACCACACCGGAGTGCACACACAGGAGTGCACCGTTTCAAGTGGAGTACCGGTACACTACAGAGTGCTCACACTAATTCAAAGGAACCAGACTTTTGGGGTCAAGTGGTGACTCGTGATGTGGGGAAAAAAAACCCGCCCCTAAATCTCCCGCCGAGCGTGTCGTCTCGCTCTGTGATGGCGACGGCGACGGCCAAAAACGCATTCCCATGATTCACGTTTCCACTCGCAGCCCTCAAATCATTAGAGGGCCAGACGCCATCTCTCTGTGGTCTAAATGACAAATCAAATGGCAACAGCGGCATTGTGTGGGCGGTGGGGGGGGGTGGTCTGAGGTGTGTGTGTGTGTGTGTGTGTGTGTGTGTGCGCGCGTGTGTGTGTGTGCGGCAGGGAAAGAGCAAGTAAGGCGAGACAGGGGAGGCTTTGGGGTTTGATGACGCAACGAGTCAGCATGGGGTCTGGATTTCACCGCGCGGTACTTAACAGTAGCCAAGGATTTAACCCTAACAGTTTATAACCCGCTCCCCGCCAACCGACCGTATTATATTCTTTAGTGGGTTTTCACGGGGGCCCGGTATTTTTTTTCTGAAAGCCACCCGACCTTGTGAAATGGCGGGGAGCTTTTAGAGAGTTTTTCGAGGTGGAAACGCGGATCGAGTTGGTTTACTCGTGGACGTCAACACCGGTTTGAAACTTGTATTTCTTTCCGCGTTTGCAGGCTCGAAGTATGCTGCGGTTACCTCCCGTAAGCCACGTAGAACTGCTGCATCAGCGCAGCGCTTGACTCAGATGTCTAGCAAAGCCTTAATAGCATTATAATGCTCTCTATTAGCAACTGTGCATGGATGAAAAAGAAAAAAAGAACATGCTTACATAAGACATACTGTTTTATACCACACACACACACACACACACACACACACACACACACACACACACTCCCGAAATATATTTTTGTGTGTGTATAAAGTGTGAGGGGGCGCAGAGGAAAATTCTAAAGGGAAAAAATGTAAGGATAGAAAATGGAAAGAGTGAGGTTAAAAGCACGAGGTTAAGAGCGAGGTTAAAAAACGATCGTGGAGGAAGAGCAGAAGAGGAAGAGGGAGCTGGCGAGGAGGCGGCGTTCAAGGATACGCCGAGGCACAGTTTCGCGTCTTGCCTTTACAATGTGTACAAATATCGGCACTACTCTCTTTTTTTTCTTTCCTTTCCTTTCCTCCGCTGGATAAATCATATTCAGAGATGCTGTGAAAACACCAACAAACACACAACATGCCGCTGCGAGCAAACGCCGTCTCTTCAGAAAACGTCGGCGCCTATTTGTACAAATGTTGTGGTGCATCTCGCCGGCGTCCCACGTGTGTCTGGCCCTGTGTGTGTGCTCCGCTTCTGACCGAGGGCTGAGGCAATAGCGTGGAATTATTATTATGATTATGATTATTAATAGTGCATTTCTGCAATTAAAAATGAAATATTTATTCACATGCATAATATTTCTCAGTTCATTTGCATTTCTTCAACGGTTGCGTTCGGAAAAACACGAGGTTTTATGCGCGCGCATCAACAACGTGCGGATTAATGCGCGCCGATTCTCCCGTGATTCACGGCGAGGCCGGCGACCACTCCTGGCGCCTTTAATTATGGCGAGCAACACCTCCTTCTGAGACTTTTTAGCAATTTATAGATTTCTCATGCGTTAGGCGTACCTTGAGGATAGGCATTAATTGGCCATTACGTAATTAATAATAATGAATCCAAATTATTAGAATTTAATCGAAGAGTCGATAATAGTTAATAATACAAAGAAAACACACACACACACACACACACATATGTACACACACACCCTAATATATCAACTTGAATTTAAAATCATAAATTGCTGTTTAAATATTTGGTAGACATTTCTTTATTTGCTTACATAATTCCGTTAAGTCTACACATCCCACAAGCCATACAAAATATTCACTTTTGTATCTGATTTCAGATGAATGTGTTTAATTCAGTCTGTTATTTGATAGCTTGTGTCGTTTTGCTGAAATAACAAAATACATTATTTTCATGAAAGATACAATCTGAAAGATATATGAGTATATATATATATATTTATATATACACAGTATATGGAAAACAAACCTCGCCCTAACTTTTGCACCTCACTTCAAGCGTATTAACAACACGTTAATTCGTACTTGTTTGAGCTTACTGAGCTTAAAACGTTATTATATTGCGCGATCCTGAAAGTGGGCGTGTGTTGACCGCCGCGCCCCCCCGCCCCCCCTCCAGAGGCGACGCCCACCCTACCTTTCCCATGTGGTCGCGGGTATCAGCACCGAGACTGGCGCCACGCACAGCTAGCACGCTAATGCTAATAATATCCATAGTTTCCGCCCGGCAGATGGAAACGCGGCGGAACGATAAATCATGTTTCATTACATGGGAAGACAAACTGTGTGCGCTGGGAGTGACTATAGGGGTGCGGGGCGCTCATTGCCATCCATTAATCACGGCTCGGTTGTCTCCGCCGCCACGCGTCTCATCTACAAGTCTCTCTTTTGTCCCGTAATCACTGCTTTCATATCGCCTCCCCCAGGAGACACGGTTTTACTTGCTTGCCTTCTTCGTGTGTGTGTGTGTGTGTGTGTGTGTGTGTGTGTGTGCGTGTGGTGTGTGTGCGCCGCGCGTGTGTGTAAATAATTCCCTCTTTTCTAAATGGCCGCTTGTAATGTGTGAGACGGAGGGCACACTCTGCAGTCGCAACAGGAGCGCAAAAAAAAAATAACCACGAGCAGCTTGAATAATGCATAGATAGCCCGCCGAGTGGACAAAGGCAGAGCGTATAAAATATCACAACAAAGGTCCACCAAATATATAAATATATAAATATATAAATATATATACTGAATATACGAGTGATGGAGTTGAAAAAATGTTTAACGCGTCTGCGGGAGATGGAGGACGTCTCCGTCTCCCTCATCCTCTTGATGTTTGTTCTTCTTCTCTTCTTCTTCTTCTTCTTCTTCTTCTTCTTCTTCTTCTTCTTCTTTAGTGTGAAGTCAACCCCCCTGCGGCTTTTGGTGGGAAAAAAGACCCACTTGTGTGTCTTTGCTCAGCTCTCATCTTAATCTAACCTGCTGGGTTAGAGCAGAGTCACGGACACTGCTTCTCTCCCCCTCTCTCTCTCTCTCTCTCTCTCTCTCCATCCACCTCCTCCTCCTCCATGCCCCCACCCCCCCCCCCACCCCCCCCTCCTTTCTTCTCCTCCTCCTCTTCCTCCTCCTCCTCCTCTACCTCTCCTCTCAAGAGGCCCTTCTGTTCCCGCGCTGGGCTGCTGGTGCTCTGCTGTGATTATCATCTCCGTTCCCATGGCGCTGGCTCGGACCTCACTGGGGCCGACGGGACAAACGGAAGAATTTTGTTATCGCGACAGGCGGCATTTGGCCCAGTTGCCTGATGCCGTGTTGGATCACTTGTTCATGTTGTCGAATTACACGTTGAATTCAAGGTGAATTGACTTGTTTCATTTTTGTTTTATTTCATTTGTTTTATTTACTTTATTTTTTGCATTTTGGCAGCACACTTGTTCATTTCACAATTTTCACGATTTATTATTATTCTATGACAATCATAACCGACTCTGTATAAATATATGACGATATGTATAATGTATTTGAATATTATACAATGTGGTAACTTGGCCCAAATATAAAAAACAAGAACAATAAATATAATATATAAAAAAAAAAATAACATCCACCACTGCTCTCGCTGAATTTGGAGGACTACTCGTCCGCTTGTTTACTCCGCAGACTGTGGCAGGATGGGCTGTGTGTTGGCGGTGGGTGTTTGGACGGCGGGTGACAGCAGCAGTGTATTGTGTCGGTGTGGCGAGCGGCTGTGTTCGGTATCTGCTGCTTATCTGGTGTACGAGACACGGGATCGCGAGGCAGAGGAGCTCTGCATAAGAGAACAAACTGTCCTCGCTGAGATTTGGATCTACAAGATAACAACACACAAACACACACACACACACACACAAGCAGACACACATACACACACACACACACACACAAACGCATTTATACACATTGTGTGCATGTGTCCCACGCAAGACACACACACACAAACACACACACACAAACACACACACACACACACACAGACACACATATACACACACATGCATTTATACACATTGTGTGCACGTGTCCCTCACAAGACACACACACACAAACACACACACACACACAAACAGACACACATATACACACACATGCATTTATACACATTGTGTGCACGTGTCCCACGCAAGACACACACACACACACACACACACACAAACACACACATACACGTTTACCTTACCAACAGGGGACCATCGGTTTTCATCAACCAAGTGTGGACCTCTATTTCTGGTCATTTTAAAAATACAAAAACATAATACAGAGTTTGTTTAGAAAACCGATGGTCCCCTGTTGGTAAGGTAAACGTGTATGTGTGTGTGTGTGTGTGTGTGTGTGTGTGTGTGTGTGTGTGTGTGTGTATGTGTGTGTGTGTGTGTGTGTGCCTAACAGTCTGTGTGCATTGGTTTTACTGCACGTGTACATGCATGTACTGTATGTACACAAATCTGTGTGTGTGTGCCCATGTGTGTGTGTTTGAGTGGCCGTCCTCTGATGCCCGGGCGTTTCCTCCGCAGGTCCGGACCACAGCCCCAGAGAAGTACCGGGTGAAGCCCAGCAGCAGCAGCTGTGACCCGGGCGCTTCGGTCGACATCGTGGTGTCTCTACACGGAGGTACACACACACACACATACACACACACACCTCTCCCAGTGGAGGTTTGTCCTAAGCGCTCGCGGTACCTTGCCTTCAAAGTGGCCGTGAAGCACACAGAACTCCTCAGTACCTTGCAGTTTTTAACATTAATATTTCAGAAAGGGATAAAATAGAAGTCTCTCTCTCTCTCCGCGGTATAATAAAAGTGCTGCTTTTAAGTGGGGAAATCGGCCGCAGCGAGGGGGGGGGGGGGGCGATGAAGCGTCCAGCGGTACTTTGTAACTCTAAGACTCTAGGGGGACTCCTGACTGTGCATTAGCGCACTTTCCCTTTGACTCAACTTTTTTAAACCTTTTTTTTTTTTTGTATTTTATTGTATTTTTTTTTTTTTTTTTATTTTTTTTATTTTTTTTTTTATTTTTTTTCATTTTTTTTTTTTTTTTATTTTTACTTATTTTTTTTATTTTTTTTTTTTTTTTATTTTTTATTTTTTATTTCATTTATTTATTTTTATCTTACTTGTATTGTGATTTCACATCTGATCTGACCTCATGTTATGTCTCTATTACTTTTAGGATGCCTTCTGGTGAAGGGCACCAGAGAGCATAAACTGAGAGTGAGTGACCTTTCGAAGCATATGAGTAGAAGATAGTCTCATTGCTCCGTTTTGCTCAGTGTAAAACCCCTGCCTCATTTTACGAACACTATGAGGCCGGCACCGATGACTGGCATCAGTCCACCACGCTATCAACCACGGCGCCGAGCAGCAGTAAGCAGAAATTTTCCGGTCCGGGATTCACGGACTGGAGCTACGACGGTGATAACCAAAAAGTCAAACACCACAACGACTTCAGTTCCCCGATGGACAGGTCTTTCCGAATTGAACTCGATAATCTTGTTGTACACTGAGCAGGTGCACTTCAAACAAGTGTAGAACCACTGCTACTATGCAAAACTAGGAGATTGTCCAAAAGTTTGCTTTTTACCATGTGTGTATGGTTGTGTATCCATAGTTTTTGTAGTGTTTTTGTACCTGGTTTATTTTGTGTAAGTCCTGTTTTTTAGATTTGGTGATAAAACAGAGCTTGTCAACTCTGATGTAGGAATAAAATCACCAGTCCGTAACAGGTGAACCACTAGGGAGACGTTGGATACAGTCCCGCGCTATTCGTGTAGGTATCGTCGCATAATACAAGCCGCTTCCTTCTAGAGACAGTATTCTCAGTGCCCTCCAGCGTGTAGTTAGTGGTCACGTGTCGTTGAGCCTTGGAGCTCCACTCCTTCTGAAGGGTTTCTAGTACAGCCTTTTGAATACTTTCACTCTCAGAAAAATATCCTTTCATTCAAAAGCTTGTGAAAACTGTATTTATATATTTATTTTTAAACGGCACGTCACTTCTCTCGCCATTTCCTGCTGCCTGTGGTTCAACTCATTCGACTCACTTCACTGAAGCACAATATACGTGTTACCAATATGATTGTGTAGTATGATTTAAAATAATTATTAAACCTTGATTTGACCAGTGGTGATGGGTCTGATCTCCGGTAACGATGAGAAAGCCTACCTAGAGGAATTTGCTCACCTGTCACTCTGGTGCCAAGACAGGCTCATGCTGAATGTCTCCAAAACTAAGGAGATGATTGTGGACTTTAGGAGGACACAACAATCAGAGGACTTACACACCACTGGGGATTAATGGGACTGCTGTGGAGAGGGTGAGCAGCTTCAGGTACCTGGGAGTCCACATCACAGAGGATCTGACTTGGACTAAACACATTGACACTCTGGTGAGGAAGCAGCACCTCTACCACCTCAGGCAGCTGAGGAAATTCAGAGTCTCCCGGAGGATCCTTCAGACCTCTGGGTGGAGAGCATCCTGACAGAGCATCACTGCCTGGTTCGGCAACAGCTCCTCTCAGGACAGGAGGGCTCTGCAGAGGGTGTGTTCGGCTGAGCAGTTCATCATGTTCAACGGTTCTAGGGCGGTCATGGTCTCCAGCGAGCGGTGTAGGGCCTACGGTCGGTTGTTGGCTTATAAATCATCATTATCAAAGACAATAGTTAATTATAAAAATACAAATAAAAGTATTCATCTGAATTAATATTAACGGGGCACCACCCTAAGATCAGGGACCAATAGTCGGACAGTAGATTAGGTCTCATAAACTGTGCTGAACTAAACTGCTACTATGGTTAATAATTAATTAATACATTACAATCAAAGTTACAGTGACTAATTAGCACACATTGAGGGGTTCGGAGTTCTTTACGCAACAGAGGCTGACTTCAACGCAACATTCGAACAAAGATTGCGTTTAAAAAACGCATAAAATCACCCACAGCTTAAAGCGTCCAGTTTGTTTTTTTTAAGTGAACTCTGGAAACAGTCCCATCTTGTGTGATTGCACATTGAGCCTCTCCTAATTTCTCTGTCTTTGCTTACTGTAAAAGTTGTAAATAACTTTCTTGTTCCCCTGGCAAGCAATGAAGTGTGGGAGTCTGGCGCTCAACATAAGAATGAAAACAATAGAATAATACATTTCAAGTGTATACGCCTAATTCAATAACAAGACATCTACATTTGATTTTATATTTTACATTGTTTTATTTCCTTTTTCTATTTTATTTGACATTTTGCTGTTTTTTTTAATTCTGTTTCTTATTTTCCTCTGTAAAGCACTCAACGAACAGCCTTGTTGTGTTTGAATGTTACATGCTATCTAAATGGACCTGCCTTGCCTTGAATTTCCTCCATGTTTCCGTTGTCACCCCCGCCCGCCCCCCCGCCGTGCTTCGCTGCAGGTTACTGCGCCTCGCTCCAGGACCGCTTCCTGGTCATGGCGGCAGAGATGGAGCACGCCGGCACGCAAGACCTCGCCCAGTTCTAGGTCAGACTCTTGATTGGCACTCCCGGTTCCTGAAAGCTGCCACCCCCCACAGCATCCCATTAATCACCAAGTGGGTGTAATCCTACTTGGATTTAGGAAAACAATTAAAGAAAAAAAGCTGCTCTCCTGCAAAAAAAACAGGTTCGCAAATAAAATGACAATCTGTGGTTATTACATTTTAAATCTCTGAGTCATTACCTGGTCAAATCAAGGTTTAATAATTTAAATCATATTGGTAACACGTATATTGTGCTTCAGTGAAGTGAGTCGAATGAGTTGAACCACAGGCAGCAGGAAATGGCGAGAGAAGTGACGTGCCGTTTAAAAATAAATATATAAATACAGTTTTCACAAGCTTTTGAATGAAAGGATATTTTTCTGAGAGTGAAAGTATTCAAAAGGCTGTACTAGAAACCCTTCAGAAGGAGTGGAGCTCCAAGGCTCAACGACACGTGACCACTAACCCATCACAGCTGGAAGCGTACACTGGAAGACAATAAGTGATCCTAGAAGGAACGAGCTTGTAACTTATGCTCCACCCCTCCCCTCCCCCACCTCCCCAGTCCTACCAAAAATAGCAGGGACTCTATCATCCAATGCGAGATATCCCAATGCTAGGCACCATAGCAGAGTTGGGGGTGAATTGTCTCTTGTATATAATACTCACGCCCACCTCCTTAAGGGCCCACAGCCACCGGAGTAGCCCCCCCATCCTTGCTTAAAACAATAGCCCTCGCATTACCACCCTATGCACACTATCGACTCGAGTTCGTATACAACCCACCATCAGTGACTATACAAAGCACTCTCAAGACCTTCTAGACTATCATCTAATAACTATCAAATGATAAAACACCACTCACACCTGCAATGTGCCATTACTCACACCCATTCTATCATCTCATCCCAGCACGATCATACCATATTATCTTTCCAATAAACATACACCACTCCAGCACAGACAACATATAACCATCACCAGCTAATTAATCCACACCATAGTAAAGTTTTACGCAACAGTCCACAGTAACGCTATTTTATAAAACATAGTTAATCTACCAACAACAACCCTAGTGGCTTCAAACAACGAAAGGCCACTGTAGTGCACGTCCCCAACGACAAGACCCATAAGATTCATAAAAAGCACCTACCCCTACAAATCAGGCGCGGGATGGAAAGTCGCATATACTTCAAAGTAGGTATCGTTGAAGTCACACAGTAGTTTTTACCACACAATACAAACGCAACAACATGATCTTACGTCTAATAACTATCCTATGAACCTAATAAGTACTTTGGGATAAGAGCAGAGTGAAAAATTGACTAATTATACGGAGGCATGTCGGAACTATCGTCCTGCACTCGTTTAGAAAGCATATCACAAATACCTAGTAACCACAGCTAAGTCATTGCATCACAGTTGTGTATAAATATATGATCTATCTCTACATAGTAACTAGCTATATATATTTGCGAACAATATAACGCACATAGATTATGACTAGCAGTAGAACACCTGTTTGAGGATATATAAAAGGATAAATAACATGCGACTGATGAATATCGATTAGGTGACCACAGATGCAGTACCATTTGACGAGGAGTGTTCCATCGCACTGACAGATTGCTCTGATCGTAAGACAACGCGACACCCCACAGCACCTCGTCAAGATCGCAGCTCTGGAAAAGTCTACCCGGGTGGTCAAATTCTTAGTGTTATATACCAGTCTATGAGACAATCACGGTGACAAATAATACAGAATAGTCCTCAATAGTGCCCAACTATCAAAGAAAAGAAATCTACCCCTGTAATTATAAGTCTAATAATAGTCCAATAATACAATAGTCCAATAGTCCAAAAAAGAAAGAATGGTGTAAATCCAATAATCCAACAAGAGTCCAATAATCCAATTGTGTGCTGAATAATTCAGCGAAATAGGTATACTATTTATATTAGTGATCAGGATTATTGGATGTGCTGAAGTAAGCCCATGAACCTGTTGTCGCGCAAAGCTTTGCGGTCGGGTCCCCATAATTCGCTGCGTTCCCAGATCTCCTCGCCGCTCGGGAGTCGTGGCACCGTAACGCCGGGCCGGGCTGCAGCTAATCGGCCTTACTGTCCAACCCCCCATCTCCTGCCCCCACCCCCCTCCCTCCTAGATTAGGCTGTCACGTCCAGGAGACTCTTAAGCCGGCGCTGAGCCCTCTCCTCTCTCCTTCCCTCCCTCATTCCCTCCTTCCCTCCCTCCCTCCCTCCCTCCTTAGTATGTCAAGTCAAAGTCAAAGTGTTTTATTGTCACGTGTGCATCACAACACAACACAACACACTGGGCCATTCTGAACAATGAAGCCGCTGCTGCGACATCAGCCGTTCTAGAGAATGTCACAATGGGGAATATAGCCGATGAATCCAGAAGTATTGAATATTGAGTATTATAAATGTACGGGCGGACGCACGAGTGAACGCAGCGG
Organism: Coryphaenoides rupestris; assembly: GCA_002895965.2. NCBI lineage: Eukaryota > Metazoa > Chordata > Actinopteri > Gadiformes > Macrouridae > Coryphaenoides > Coryphaenoides rupestris. The sequence goes on along the minus strand of PIJE02001526.1, from coordinate 18,104 downwards.
CAGTGGCAGCGGTGTGGCGCACGACGCGGAACCGCTCACATCATCTGCACGCGTCTATCGGCACGCCGCTGTAATCTGTGGTCATGTGGTGACGACGAGCGCGGCGGTGAGAGTGCATGAATACGTGTCGGTGGCACCGCCGGCTAATATTTCTCTCTCTCCCCCCCCCCCGTCTGTCCCGGTGCTCGTAGAAGAGGTTTATTTGAAGGACGTCTCTTGTTACTTCTCCCTGCTGGAGGACGGCCAGCCGAGGGACAAGCTGGAATGTGAGCCCGTATTTATGTTGTTAGTCTCCCCTCTTTTCTCTCTCCCTCTAGTCTCTCACCCGCTCTCCCTCCTCTCATCCTCCTCCCTCCTCTCTCTCTCTCTCTCCATCCTCTCATCCCCTCTCTCTCCTCTCTCTCTCTCTCTCTCCTCTCCCCTCTCTCTCCTCTCTCTCTCCTCTCTCCTCTCCCTCTCGCCTCTCTCTCTCTCTCCTCTCTCTCTCTCCCTCTCTCTCTCTGCCTTCTCTCCCTCTCTGTCTCCCTCTCTCTCTCTCTCTACCTCTCTCTCCTACCTCTGTCTCTCTCTCTGTCTTTCTCTCTCTGTCTCTCTTCCTCTGACCGTGCCCGTTTGCCGGGTTAGACGTTGACCGCCCAAAGATGTGACGATCATCGCCAGATGTGCACGCGCAGAATATCGGGGACTGTCGACACTCAACCCGTGAGTTTCTCATTTCTGCGTCAATGCGATTTCAACCACGTTTGTCGGGCGAGGGTCAGTACCTCTCGGTTCCTGTCCCAGCGAGGTGGTGTTGCAGGAAACTGTGCGCGCAGTATTGGTCTTGATATCAGACTTTTTTCGTGCTCATCTCTCACAAGGTATCATCGTTGCTCACGTAATACCTTTCTACAACGCCGTTCCTGACCCACAACACACATAATTACCAAACCAAAGGCTTTAACTGGCAATGATTACATACATTAATGTCTCTCCGGACTCTAACATTAGAAGATTTTATAAGATAGCAGCATTTAATTACTGTTTTAATTAAAAGAGCATACAGTGGCGCTGTTTGCTAAACAATAGCCAAGATGTACCGGAATAATTATCACGCCTATCAAGAAGAAATATTAAGCACAAAGAGACGAATGAGCACCTACTGCGAGAGACACGACACCACAGCCGAACGACGAGGAGAAAATGAGGGCAGAAAGGACTGAACACCACACGATCGAAGCAATCTCAACACCCGAGATTGAGCCCTGCTATGACTATTGCTATAATGACTGAGATGTTGGCTGCCTGATTCAGGCCACGCACAGTCCCAGTAAACAGGGGCACACGGAAAATTAAATGTTAACCAGCTCTGGTGATGGTCTGTAGTTTCTGGATGCCCAGACATAACTGGGAAGGACGGCGACATTATTGATAAGAGCCTAGTCCATCCATGCCTATATAATACCAACATAGTTCACATATAGTACGATTTATACTGGACGATCATTATAGAATATGCAGTTATTACGGGCGGGTGGAATTCAGATGGCCAGTGGCATTCGCATAAGCTGGTCCGACTCCTCAAGATCTAGTTGGTCTCTGCTCTAGTAACGGGGTGAGCTATGTCAGAGTAATGGAAATACGCTTTAGAGAGAATATCATCGCAGATGCGCATCACTCCGATCGTACGCAAAGGAACTAGTCTGTATTTATTTAGATGAGCATAGTAGTTCGTTTTAGAAGTTATGAGTGGTTTAGGTGTGTCAGAGTGGGTGTCTGAATACCATTGTGCCTGTTGATCTGTGGTGGTCATAGTCAGACACGCTCCCCGTGCCGGAGCCGTCCGGTTGCTCTGTTGCCGAGTGTGCCGTAATGGCAAAGCGTGCTAATGTGGTGTGGCATATGCGTGACGCGCTTCGTAGATGCGGCCACTGGCCCCGCTACACTGTCACGATTGTGGGCCCAGGTGGGTGTGCAGCAGATTAACTGATAATAACTCCACAAACAACCGCTGACGGGGGGCGGGGCCGCGCACCATAACTACATAACAGCAATAGCAAACCACCCGCTCATACCTCCTAAACAACCTCTTGCCAACGGAATTATAAGATCAACAGATTAATATCTCAGACTGAGCTTCTCAACCGTCTTAAGCCATTTCGCTCTTATAAAGATTTTATCGTACTCCATTACTTATCAGGAAGATTTACCTCTAGTTTTCATTGAAGGAGCCTATCCCATCTATCTAGTACATACGCGGATGCTTGATCCAAACAGTATATAAACGGGTAAGCAGTAGATTTCTGACAAGGTAAGGGATCAATCTAGGAAAAGTGGTTGACTGATGAATACGATTCCACTCAGGGCTCACCTAGACTAAGAATGTACCCGACAGGAGTAGTACCGCTGAGCAAAATTATATAGCCCACCATAACACCTACGCAATTTGACTCCTCAGAATGTTTGTTGGGTATTGTTTCTAATACCACCCAACCAAAACAACCAGAAAAGAGAAAATACATATTGAATTTTTTTGTCGAGGTGTCCCTGAGCAATATGCCACCTAACCCTACCTGCTCCTGATGTGTTGGTTGTTACCTTGCATGGTTGAAACCGCCGTCGGTGTCTGAATGGGTGAATGTGAGGCAACTGTAAAGTGCTTTGGATAAAAGCGATGTATAAATGCAACCCATTTACCATTTACCATTTACCACCCCCTCTCCCCCTTCCACAGCTCATGCGGGTTATGGCGTGCAACGCACGGCTGGAGCAGAAGCTGGACTCATGCCTCTGGCTGCAGAAGGTTCTGGTGGGCGTGCTGGTGCTGCTGGTGGCGCTGCTGGCCGCCCAGCGTGTGTACCTGGACCCGGCGGGCTTGGCGGGGGAGCCGTGTCACTGTAGCGGCCCCCCTCCTCCTCCCCCGGAGATGCTGCACAGCACCTAGCGGGTGCCGCTGCCGCGACGAGCTAACCGAACCACCTGAACCAAACCAGAGCGGGGCAGAGCAGACAAGATTCCCACAGTTCTCTCTCTCTCTCTCTCTCTCTCTCTCTCTCTCTCTCTCTCTCATAGGCCATTGTCATGGACATGGTGGGGGGGAGGAGGGGCGGAGGTGCGTGTCTCTGCAGACAGGAAGTACAGAGACATGTGGTATCTGTGGTGTCAGCATGCTGCGAGCCGTGAGGATGACGCTGCGGTCGGAGTTCCCCGGAAGGCAGCAGAGACGATTTCTGTGAAATTAAAATTAGTAGAAGTGTTTTTTTCCCCCCCAATGGCTCGTCCTGGAATTAAAAAAAGGGGCTATTGTCAGCAACAACAAAAAAGACAGAAAACCTCATAAGACGGACAATGTAGTGATTTCATTATACGACCATACTGTACATACATGTTGTATTTTACATAAGATGCATATCTCTATAATTAATAAAAAGATTTTCAAAGATCTGTTTATTTCTTGTACAACACTATTCAATTCAATTTCATCTAATTATGTATTCACACAACGATCAAAGACTGAAGAATGAGGAAATGTTCTGTGTTAAGCAATGTGAGGACCTCATTGAAGCATTGTTCCCTCTCCTTGTGTGTGTGTGTGTGTGTGTGTGTGTGTGTGTATAAACACTGCAGAGCACTATGTTCAGTGAGTGCTAGGTTAGAAAACTAAGTGAACCAACAGCAGCCAAAAAAAAAACTTAATTAAATGAGGGACGTTTTCATCTGATTTGCACTGTTTTGCTGTATTTATTATCATACATTTATTATTACTATCAAAATATGCCATGTAATGAGTCCTATATGTGGTGAAGGAAATATGAAACTATAAGAAATGCAGGGGAAAAAGTCAAACATCAGTATATTCACATCACATTCACGTCCACATCAGCTAATATCTTACCGACGTTTTTATGCTTCATCTATATTTGTATACTTCTCTTAGGACTCCGATGGAGTTCCCTCTCCTCACCCAGCGCTCCCTGCCCTCCGTCTCCCACCTGCTGCCCTTCTTCTGCTCTGCAGGGCTGGGCCCGTGCAGCCGGTCCGAAAAAACGTGTTGGAAATTAAGCTCGGCAATACGCAGAATGAAAGAAAACTCTATCAAAAATCATCAATTATCCTGCCCACCTACATCTTGCGGATAACTACCCTAAACTCCAACCACTGCTCTGCCCAAGAACGGTCCATAGGACCAAATCACCGTGCCGACACGCCACGCTCAACTCGCAGGCACTCTCCCGGGCCGTCTACTGGACGCTGAGGGGCTACCCCACTACCGGCCCGGACCTGCTTGACTAGGCCAAAGTTCCCTCATACAGCCCGCGGTTCACATCCGGCCCCCCTGCCGCCCGCCTTACCCCCCTGGCCCGTCCGCTAACGAACCACTACCAGAGCCAACAAACGCAAACCCACCAACAGATAGGCACCACCCAAAGTACAAAGCGATACAGAACACAGACGGCGAAGAAGGCCAAATAGAGACGCAGCTGCGTGGACCCAGTGGCCAGATGGAAGAAGAGAACAAGCGCGGTTATAGTGCCGGACGTCCCTAAGCACATGAACAAATTGGGAACCCACCACGAATTGGTGTCACTGCACCCACCCACCGCACGCTCTCAACAATATTACAGTCCGGGATAGTATGTAAAGTTTTACACATTGCCGGACCCCTGGTGAGATCTTGCAGTCTTAGGCTCACGTCGGTGATCACCCTCCTTTGAGGGTACGGAGCCCTACAAACCCGCGACCCCGCTACGGTGCCTACGACAGAGGGGCAACTAGGACACCAACCCACCACCCCTGCCCATCCCTCACTGTGATACTTTCCCCTTCGGTGGCGCTTGCTGGCATTCCATTGAGAATGTAACTGAGCGGAGCTCTCCCTTTTTCCAATTGTCGTTGCTTGTTCCTGACCTCAGTCGCGACGCACCTCCGCCCGCGACAGCGTAGACTAAACCACTTACTCCCCCGTCGTTCACCCCACGTCCCTATTTCTAACTGCAACTCGCTTCGGACCCGGCAGCTTGGCTCCGCTCGGTGGGCGCCGCCCCTGGCCCCCCGGGCCGCATGTTGGCCCCCACACGAGGACTCCCTGCGGTTTGTTATTGATTGATGTTGCTCCTAGGTTGGTTTCGGTACGCTGTTATGCCTGTCTCCTGCCTGTATGTCATTGTTCCTTCTTGCTCGTAGGCCTCTTCCCTCGGCTTAGGCTGGCTCCCTACGCTGCCCTGTCGCGCCTGTTGATACAGCCGCCCTGGCGGGCCGCCTCTCCGCTCCGATCTTCAAACATAACCACACAATAACTGACTCGTAAGCGTTGTACACAACTTTAACGTTCTATCTTACAAACAATACTCAATATAGACCGTGCACATCGGCAATTCATTGGGACATTCTTAAACGGACCATTATCGCCAGTCACCACACAACACATTTCAGAGGCAGTCACATAATGGACACCAAAAACAAAAAACAACATGAAAAAAACAAGACACACCACACTTGACACCAACACTAAAGGAATAAAAGATAAAACAGGAGAAGAGAGAAGAGGGAGGGAAGAAAGAGGGTAAACTGGCCCGGGAAACAGAGAGCCAAGGGCCCCGGTGGGTTTGGTGGGTTGGAGGTGCAGGCCTCCACCTGCGCTGTCTTCCTGCCGCAGCAACCCCGCGTTCCTAGGAAGAGATAAAGTCTCAAAAAAGTCGTTAAACCAGAACAGCGAAGCCCTCCCTCGATGGCAAATGATGTGAAAAATCGAATCCTAGAGTCATGATTTAGCGTTTGAGACACCTACACAGAACCCAGTCAATGGAACGAAGCACCCAACTTTTCTCTGAACAATGCTCACTGCACTTTAGTTACCTTTCTTGTAATGAAGTGCTAAAGCGGGAACAAAAGTCATATCTTTGTTTGCATAAATAAACAAACTTGGAGTGACAATAAACAACCCGATAAAAAAAACTGAATCGAAAAGGATATTGAAGTAACAAAAAACGCGAGCCCGTAAAAAATAGAAATCACGTAAGTAAACATTATACGAAAAATCTAGATCACCACGTGTAAAGCGAAGAAAAAAACTGAATAAGCTACAGTGAATACACAGACACTTTAAACTGCAAACTCATCGTGCCGACTGAGAGCGCGAGGTGTTCATGAATCTATAGATCTTGTCGTTTGTGGAGACACAGGCAACTCAGAAAATGTAGAACACTGCTACGGTGCACAAAACTAAAATGTGTCCAAAAGTGTGTATGGTGTGTGCTTATCTTGTGTGTGATTGGCAGTAACCTTGTTTTAAGTGTGTAGTATTGATGAGTTAATCCATGTTGTGTTGTAATGTGTATCTTTGTGTGTGTGTGTGTGTGTGTGATGGGAAAGCAGAGCCTTTTCAGGAGGGCGGGGCTGGGTGGGAGGGGTGGTGAGATAAAAGCAACCAGTCCCTACAGTGAACACTAGGACACTGATAGAGTCCCTGCTATTTTTGGTGGAGGGGAGGGGTGGAGCATAAGTTACAAGCTCGTTCCTTCTAGGATCACTTATTGTCTTCCAGTGTACGCTTCCAGCTGTGATGTTAGAAACAACTACAACCTTCAAAAAGAAAAAAAACAAAAGCTTTTGAATACTTTCACTCTCAGAAAAATATCCTTTCATTCAAAAGCTTGTGAAAACTGTATTTATATATTTATTTTTAAACGGCACGTCACTTCTCTCGCCATTTCCTGCTGCCTGTGGTTCAACTCATTCGACTCACTTCACTGAAGCACAATATACGTGTTACCAATATGATTGTGTAGTATGATTTAAAATAATTATTAAACCTTGATTTGACCAGGTAATGACTCAGAGATTTAAAATGTAATAACCACAGATACTGCACATGTAGGTTTCATACAAAAACCAAGAGGAATTTGCGAACCTGTCACTCTGGTGCCAGGAGAGCAGCCTCACGTGAATGTCTCCAAAACTAAGGAGCTAATTGATTGTGGACACAGAGGTCTTACACACAACACTGCTGTGGAGAGGGTGAACAGCTTCAGGTACCTGGGAGTCCACATCACAGAGGATCTGACTTGGACTACACACATTGACACTCTGATGAGACCTCAGGCAGCTGAGGAAGTTCTGAGACACCCAGAGTCTACGCCTGGTGGAGCATCTGACAAACGCACACACACACACACACACCACACACACACACACACACACACACACACACACACACACACACACACACACACACACACACACACACACACACACACACACACACACACACACACACACACACACACCACACACACACACACACACACACACACACACACATACACGTTTACCTTACCAACAGGGGACCATCGGTTTTCATCAACCAAGTGTGGACCTCTATTTCTGGTCATTTTAAAAATACAAAAACATAATACAGAGTTTAGTTTTAAGTACTTTTGTCATAATATAACTTCAAATGTGTTGTTTTTTATTTTTTTAAAGAAGTTACCAAGAGGGGACCTGAATCCTTAAGCGATATTTACATATCTAAGAGGGGACTCCATTCACTGCAGCAGGGGAGCTGTCTGTGCCTATTGTTTCACTCAATGAGTCTTAACAGTACAAGAGGGGACCTTCTAGTGAAATAGTGGAATCTATCTTTAACAGTAAATATATTCTATTGATGTGAATCACAGATCCCACAATTGTCAGAAATGTTTCCTCAACATGTACAGTTACATTTTTTATAAAGCAAGCATATTGTGCACTCCCATGTTAATAATAATATAAAAAACTTGTAAACATCATTTTAAGATATATTTAGAACAGTTAAAAAATGTGTGATTAATTTGCAAGTTAACTATGGACAATCATGCGATTAATCACGATTAAATATTTGATTTATTTATTATTTATTATCTACTACTAGCTTTAAGGCTGTTCAAGTGCAGGGAACAGTGATTGTTGATTGATTGAACCATGATAAATTGTGGTAGTTAAAACTGAAGTCATGTTATTGTGAAAAAAGATCATTTAGAAAATACTGTCCCTTACATAAGTTCACATTCAAAGAACAGACACACTTTGTGCTCTAAAATATAAAAGATGGTCCCCACTTGGATTGTACAACATGACAGAAGTCCCCTGATAAATGGTATGGGGCGACACTCACACTCCTGCATGGATCTATTCATAAATTATGGAAAATACTAAATGAAATCCTCATCAATAATCAATAATCATCTTTTAAGATATATTTAGAACAGTTAAATGTGCAATAAATTTGAAATGTGCAAGTTAACTATGGACAATCATGTGATTAAAAACGATCAAATATTTTAATTGATTGACAGCCCTAGTTAGCCCTGTTGTATATAAGTTTTTTTTCTCATGACAAAATGTCCCTTATGAACTATGGAAGAACTGTCTAAAGGCTCTATGGCAAATTATTTATTTTCTACTATAGAGAAAGCCGTTAACTATTTTTTTCTAACCAAATGAATACATAAATGCTGGAGTGTAAGTGTCGCTCCATACCATCTAACAGGGGACCAGTGTCATTTTGTACAGGCAATGAGGGGACTTCCAAGTGGGAACCATCTTTTCTGTTTAACAGCACTAAGTAAAAAAGAAATCTACACATTAAACTTTCTTTGAAGGTCTGTATACTATTGTGCAGGGTCTGACATATGCTGTAGGTAACTCCATCAAAAAGACAGATGATAGCTTTAAGGCTGTTCAAGTGCAGGGAACAGTGATTGTTGATTGATTGAACCATGATAAATTGTGGTAGTTAAAACTGAAGTCATGTTATTGTGAAAAAAGATCATTTAGAAAATACTGTCCCTTACATAAGTTCACATTCAAAGAACAGACACACTTTGTGCTCTAAAATATAAAAGATGGTCCCCACTTGGATTGTACAACATGACAGAAGTCCCCTGATAAATGGTATGGGGCGACACTCACACTCCTGCATGGATCTATTCATAAATTATGGAAAATACTAAATGAAATCCTCATCAATAATCAATAATCATCTTTTAAGATATATGTAGAACAGTTAAATGTGCAATACATTTGAAATTTGCAAGTTAACTATGGACAATCATGTGATTAAAAACGAATCAAAATACTTTTAATTGATTGACAGCCCTAGTTAGCCCGTTGTATATAAGGTTTTTTTTTCTCATGACAAAATGTCCCTTATGAACTATGGAAGAACTGTCTAAAGGCTCTATGGCAAATTATTTCATGTCTTTGCAAAAATGTGATGCTCATTTGGATTGGCACAGAAAGAAAACGCACACCGTTTTAGTATCATAAATCACCAGAACAGAATGACCAGATTTGAATGATTTCCACCTCGTGCTCGCTGTGTGTGTGTGTGTGTGTGTGTGTGTGTGTGTGTGTGTGTGTGTGTGCATTATGTGCAATATGTCTTCATCTTAATATGAAACTATATCGAGGACATCTCATCATCTCAAAAACGACGCGAGGATGCATTTAATCACGAGAACAGAACTAAGGTTCGCTAAAAAACATGTGTCCGGATTTGGTTAGCGAGTCGTTATAAAGCACAGAGGCTTGCTTCATTGACATCACTACATCACGTTGATGACTTTGAGTAAACGGCTCCGTTTAAGTCTGTAACATTTGTACATCAAATTGAAAATATATTTCGCATATTGTAATTTAATTCAAGAGCCCCTTTTTCTGACAGCCCCTCGTGAAAACTATTCTACTCTATCTGGGCCAAAGCAATTACATTTACGGGTTGGTTATATTTGATCAAATAAACAGGTATTGGTCTGCGGGGGCCGTGCTTCTAAGCATATACGCATACCAGACTCCATGTACAATATGTACCTTAATATACCCTAATATAGATAGAACAACATTCAACAGAGGCCATAGTTGATAGAGATACACAAGTCATTACAAGCTTTGAATGCGATTGGCTGTTCTTAACGATCTCCTGGCCAACCAATCAGAAGAGGGGGCAGCCGATGACTACCAGGCAGCAAGGCTAGCCGCTATAACAGCCGTACATGTAGTCGCTAATTTGCAAACATTGTTTCACCAGTCTGCCTAAATGAATGCGGTGGCTCATTTAAACTCACACAGACAGATAGACGCACATACCTCCCGACATAAGACCTCCATCACATTATACGCTATTTTTCAATGGTCGAAACGTTGGCTATTAAAAGCCCATTTTCATTGGGAATAAGTGACATTTTTCGCCCCCTCCGAACCGAAAATTGTCCACACGTTTCTAATCACTGTGGTCGGAGTCTCGGGAAAGCTTTTTAAACTTTCACACATGAAGGTGGACAGCTGCAGTGTATTCAGTGCGCCGTGTGTATTTTCTCAAAAGATGTTTCTCCGTGTCACGTCATTAGAAAACACTTAGCCCAGAACCGTGAAGTTATTTTTGGAGACCCCCGAGCTAACCCACAATTCGAACGTAAGCTCACCACTATCAATACAGCTGTGTGTGTGTGTGTGTGTGTGTGTGTGTGTGTGTGTGTGAATGTCCGTGAGTGAGAATTGATTTTTGCGCTTTGTTTATACATGTAAAGACATTGATTGCTGGTGTTAAAAAGATCTGCCAGACAATGTTGAGTAACATTAGACCTCGGTGAAATAAATAAAAAAAGCTTTTTATTTTCGCTCCCTTTCAGTACCGAGAGGTTCTGTATTCCGACGTGATTTTCAGCCCAGATTCGTCCGTCCCCCCCCTTGATGGACTCCCTCCTTCTTTTTCTTCATTTCCTCTCCTCTTTCACTGGCTTCCTGTCGTCGTCCCCAGTCTCCCACTATCTGGGACCGCTCTCCTGAAAGCTACTGGAAATCCCCTTGTTTGTTGAAACGTAAACCTCACGTGTACTCGGCGGGCATTTCAGGAGCGCATGTAACTTCAGCCCGGACTGAATCACACATCTAAGATCTCAATCTACGGGAGCATTGTAAAAACAAAAACCAAAAAAAAATAATAACGACCGATGACTGGATGGAATAAAATACACTCACTGGTAAAAGGGCCCAAATAGTATTGTGGGCTCAAATGAACGAGCGATATTTCCAAGGCTGTATCTCGTTAAAATGCGTGTGATTTGTGTTTGCTGTCTTTTAACATCCTGGTCATGGGTGACGGGTTGGTGAAGTAGTCATGTTTGGCCAAACCTAATGTACTGTTCTGGAAGGAATAAATCATAGGGTAATAGAGTTTGTAATAGATAGGATAGGACAGTAAATTGTAGGAAAGGGTTTAGTGTGAGCGATACAATTCAGATTAGGGTTCTTAAGAGTTCCATTTTTGAATTATTGTCCAAGGGTTACCGTGAACTGGGGACCTCTTCTGTTTTAGGGTTTGCTTTTTCGTTTTAGGGTTTGGATTTGGGGTTTCCTATGAGGGTTAGGTTTTCAGGTTTGGATTTTGGTTCTAGGGTTTGGTTTTAGGGTTTGGATTTAGGGTTAGGGTTTCATATTTGAGCTAGGTTTTCAGGTTTGGCTTTTCAGTTCTAGGGTTTGGTTTTGGGGTTAGGCTTTCACTTTAGGGTCCGGAACTGGGGACCTCTTGATCTGCTTGTTCTTGTGCTCTTGAAGCAAAGAAAAAATCAAAATCATTGATTCATGTTTCTATACACTGTTTACGAATGAAAGCCAAATAATTACATATTGTTCCATTTATAGGACGTAGTTGTTGGGGCAGAGCCAGAGTTTACCCGGGGAACTCTTGAACTACAGTCTCTCCCACAGAGCTACACACCCTTTCAGTTTTCACCTTCAGTCATGTGGTCTGAGGGTGACGTCATGTCAAACCTGCATGTGATCCAAATCATTGATAATAATCTGAATCATAAGCCTTTATTTGTACGGCACCTTTGCATACATAAAGATGTGGTTTTACATCAAAAGTACAGGACAATTGAAAACATGATGATATGGGAGATACAAAATATAATATATTGGGTTGATATTTCACATCAAGCGACAATGCGTTGTATTGTGCTTGATGTTATCGCTAGGTGTGCTATAGTGCTATCCTGCAGAGTTAGGTTAACTTGTCAAATGGTTATACCCTCGGGTGGCTGGGGGTGAGAGACTGGGTTGCTTCAGCCTGAGACTGGTCGCCCGTGGGGATTTAAAGAGTCCGAAAGGTGATATATCACTTCCACCTGTAAATCTGAACCTACCTTAGCAACACATGGTTTTCCTTTACACGTTGACAGCGCTCACAGCCACGCAGTCTCTGCAGTGTTACTGTGATGTATGAGCATGCAGTATGGAGCGCGTGCACACACACACACACACACGCACACACGCACACACACACACACACACACACAATTTGAGCCACTTGTTTTACTATTTTTGTCTACCTGGAAAAACATGTGAGATGTTTGCTGACCAGCTTTCAGTTTTATTTACATTTTAATAATTTGAAAGGTGTGTTTTATTAAGGCTATTACAGCATGTTTGCAGTGTTTAATATTGACATTATTTTTGTTCAACTCTTCTAAAGTTTAACTGATGAACCCTCTGGTGTCTTCTTCATTTGTCATAATCAGGATACTTTTCAAATAATATATTGTTATAAAAAAAATCATATTTCTTTCCTTCCCCCCTCAGACACCCACATCGCAACACGCATCTCAAAATGCCTGGCCGACATCAGCAGATGGACGACCGCCACCACCTGAAGCTCAACCTCGACAAGACTGAGCTTCTCTTCATACCGGGTAAAGACTGCCCTCAGATGGACCTACTTGTCACCATCGAGGACATCGAAGTCTCCCCTGCACCCACGGCAAGGAACCTTGGTGTGGTACTGGATGACCAGCTGTCCTGCAACGCCAACATTACCTCTGTGGCCCGATCTTGTAGAATTGCTCTCTACAACATCCGCAAGATCCGGCCCTTCCTCACACGTGAAGCAGCGCAGATCCTGGTCCAAGCGCTCGTTATCACTCGTCTCGACTACTGCAACTCTCTCCTGGCTGGACTCCCCGCCTCAACAATCAAGCCCTTACAACGCATCCAGAACGCAGCAGCACGCCTCGTGTTCAACCTACCTAAATTCTCCCATGTAACCCCCCTCTTCCGCAACCTCACTGGCTCCCGGTAATCGCTCGCATTCGATTCAAGACACTGGTACTGACTTTCATGGCTGTCAACGGAACCGCCCCTACCTACCTCCAAAAATTAGTCCGACCCTACGCCCCAGCCCGAGCACTCCGCTCGGCAACTTCTGCCAAACGACTGGTACCGCCTTCACTAAAAACAGCCAAACATCGCTCTTCCAAGTCCCAACTCTTCACGGTTCTGGCTCCTCAGTGGTGGAATGAGCTCCCGGCTCATGTCAGGACGGCCGAGTCGCTCGCCAGCTTCCGCAAGAGACTCAAGACCCACCTGTTCAGAGTTCACCTGGACTCTACATAACCCCCCTCCTTACAAGAGACTCAAGACCCACCTGTTCAGAGTTCACCTGGACTCTACATAACCCCCCTCCTTAACAAGAGACTCAAGACCCACCTGTTCAGAGTTCACCTGGACTCTACATAACCCCCCTCCTTAACAAGAGACTCAAGACCCACCTGTTCAGAGTTCACCTGGACTCTACATAACCCCCCCCAGCACTAACCTGCGTGTTTATATGTCTTAACATTTATTAATGGCACTTAGCATTGTTGTTCGTTCTCAGATGTTGTATCATGCTTAGAATTGCACGCCTGCCCAGCTACTTATGCAGGCAACTTGGCAATTATGAAACTCGTTCTATTCGTCTCGTAAATATGAATGCTCGAAAACAGCTCTATTCTTATCTTCAGGTACCACAGTGATATATTGCTGCCTCTCCTTCAACAAATGTACTCTTTGTAAGTCGCTTTGGATAAAAGCGTCTGCCAAATGCCCTAAATGTAAATGTAAATGTAAATTATATTTTTTGCCAGATCGCCCAGCCCTACTTTCACATATGTGTCCTTTCAAATAACTCACTCCCATTTTTGGCTATTATTGGCACTTTAGAAGAAAACAATATAATTCAAAACATTCAAATGCTTTTTAAAAGGTAGGAAATAAGTTCAACATGTTCAGTAGAACTTAGCTGAGACATGTGAATGTCAACAAAAACTGCCAGACCAGAGAGTTGGTCATCTTCAATCTATTTACGTTGCCATTTCTTTTTGTCGGCTGTAATAAACATAGAATTTCAGGTTCTGCCAGTCCTGGTCCTGAAGTGCTTCTGGTTCAGCCCTTAAACACTTCTCACAGTCACGCTTTGCTGGTACAATACAAGATGCCCACCTTAAAGTGGGCAGAAAAATAAATTAGTAATTGAAAGGATTAGGAAGAGTGTGTGCTGGAATTCCGATAAGTTCTGAATCCTATATCAGTCTACAGTATATGCCAGCATCTACAGTACAAGTACAATGATTTGCACTCTACCTATGGATATAATTATATTGTAGAACGGTATTTATCATGTTCTTTGGATACATTTTGGATACTGTGCTTGCAAGAGTTTGGCGCAAGGCTGCTCCAGTGGCAAAACATGATGAGTGAAATAAATCCATCTAGTTATCCTACTACATAGTATGTCCAAATAATTATATAAGACATTACAACCATTAATCAAGTACTACTATGGTGATTATGGCTTTAGCAACTTTAGCTTTGTTATTCCAATTGATATTAAAGCTACTTGAAACACTTGCATTAGCTCTAACATGAGTTGCTTCTACAGTATGAGTAATACTGCAAGTTATTACTATCCATCCATCCACTCATTAAACTGCTCCAGCCTCTGTGAGCACCAAGGGCAGTTGCTTGGTAGAGGGGCTAGTTATTACTAATGTTTCAATTATTAGTACAAGTATTACTAAAACTAATGTTACTGTTACTAGTCCCACTTCAAGCACCTAGTAGGCCCTAGCAACAACCAATTAACCCCATCATTCTGTATTACAACAACGGATGGGTTTCTGAGCGTTGTGAACAACTCAGAGCTGCTGGGGGCAGCAACAGTTCTGTGGCGTCTATCTAGTTGACAGCAAGACGGGTAACTGATGGATTTGAAAGGAAAAAAGCATGAATTTCAAATTTTTCAGTGATAAAATTACAAACAGATGTAAGGTGGTCAGTGATTCAAAGGTGTGCAGAGTTTATTTTTATAATATGTGTGTGTGTGTGTGTGTGTGGAGCAGTGAGTGCATTACCAGCCGGAAACTATAAGGGGGCGCAACCGAGCACTCCACACAGTAGGGCTGGGCGATTAATCGATCTCGAATCGAGATCGCGATACATATTTTGTCGATCTCGATCTATCAGCCTTCGCAATCTTTTTCGATCTGGATGGATCTGACAGCAGCGTCATGACGCACCGGAAATAAACACGACAACAGCCAATCAGTCTGCAGTGTTTGTCTCGACACGCCCATTTATACAACGGCACGAGGCGTTGTTTACCAACAGCGATGCAAAGAAAGGACAACAGCATGAGTGACACTGTGAGAAACGAGAGTTACGAAGTGAAAGCTTCATAGTGTGGTGTCTCGGTGGCGCAGCGGCGAGAGTTCTTATCTGCAGTCCTGGGTTCAAATCCCGTGGAAAGCCTTCTCTTAAGAACTCCCTTTGCTGTGCCACCGAGACACCACACTGTGAAGTGTTACTTTTAAGTCAATGCCCTAACACTAACCCTAACCCTAAGTCCTGTTAATGGTATTGTCATGTCCTGATGGTGCAGTGCAGGGAGTGTGTTGTTGTCAACTCCAAGGTCATGTGTTCAAGTCACGATGGAAGTCACACTTTTTCCAACTTAACAATGCAGCATAAGTGTAGCGTCAATGCTGACGAAGGTCTCTTGGTGGCATAACGGAGAGAGTTCATACCTTCAGCTCTGCAGTCCTGGTTTGAAATCCTGTGGAAAGCTTTCTCTTATGTCTAAGTCCTATGAACGGTGAAGTTATATACGCCCGGAGAGGATGCCTAAGTCGGTGTTTCGGTGGCACAGTGGAGAGAGTGCTTACCTTCCGCTCTGCAGTCCTGGGTTTGAATCCCGTGGAAAGCCTACTGTTATGTCTAAGTTCTGTGAACGGTGAAGTTATATACGCCCGGAGAGGATGCCCAAGTAAGTGTCTTGGTGGCACGGTGGAGAGAGTTCTTACCTTCAGCTC
Organism: Coryphaenoides rupestris; assembly: GCA_002895965.2. Classification (NCBI taxonomy): domain Eukaryota; kingdom Metazoa; phylum Chordata; class Actinopteri; order Gadiformes; family Macrouridae; genus Coryphaenoides; species Coryphaenoides rupestris. The sequence goes on along the minus strand of PIJE02001526.1, from coordinate 1,962 downwards.
TGCAGTCTTTGGTTTGAATCCCGTGGAAAGCCTTCTCTTATGTCTAAGTTCTGTGAACGGTGAAGTTAAATACGCCTGGAGATCATGCTAAAGGAGGCGTCTTGGTGGTGTTGTGGTCTGCGCCAGCGGTTGGCGCCCTGGAGACTCAGGTTCGAGTCAGGCGCACATAGATCCACCAAGAATTGAACGCCAGCAAAACCCCCCCATGTTACACCTAAAGGCCTCTTGCTGAAAAATGAGAGATGCTTTTTAGATCATTAAAGTGAGTTGACTTTCTTGAAGTAGTTGGGTTGGGGGGGGTTTCTGCTGGCGTTAAATTCTTGGTGGATCTATGTGCGCCTGACGCCTTCTTTGGCGTGATCTCCAGGCATATTTCACTTCACCGTTCACAGAACTTACACATAAGACAAGGCTTTCCACGGGATTCAAACCCAGGAATGCAGAGTGGAAGGTACACTCTCTCTCCACTGTGCCACCGAAACACCTGCTTGGGCATCTTCTCCGGGCGTATTTAACTTTACCGTTCACAGGACTTAGCCATAAGAGAAGGCTTTACACGGGATTCAAACCCAGGACGGAAGAGCTGAAGGTAAGAACTCTCTCCGCTGTGCCACCGAGACACCACACTATGAAGTGGTCGGAGGTGGCACTTATGCTGCATTGTTAAGTTGGAAAAGGACAAGAGATTTCCATCTTGACTTGAACACAGAACCTTGGAGTTTATAACAACACGCTCTTGCCACTGCACCATCAGGACATGACACTATGATTAACAGGACTTAGGGTTAGTGTTGACTTCTTAGTGTGCCGTCTCGGTGGAGAGAGTTCTTACATTCAGCTCTGCAGTCCTCGGTTCAAATCCCACCAGTCACGCTCCAAGCAGGACTTGAACACACGACCGCAGAACTGATAACTGATAACTGACAACTCCCGCCGCTGTGCTACCAGGACACCACACTATGAATGTAATGTAAATGGCCGACGGGCTGGATTAAACAACACAACTGGCTGTATGTGGCCTGCAGGCTGTACTTTGCCCACCTCTGATTTAACCAATTCATATTTTGTACTTTATTTTATCTTAAAGTTGCACAGGGAATTTGAGCCACTTGTTTTACTATTTTTGTTTACCTGGAAAAACATGTGAGATGTTTGCTGCCCAGCTTTCAGTTTTATTTACATTTTAATAATTTGAAAGGTGTGTTTTATTAAGGCTATTACAGCATGTTTGCAGTGTTTAATATTGACATTATTTTTGTTCAACTCTTCTAAAGTTTAACTAATGAACCCTCTGGTGTCTTCTTCATTTGTCATAATCAGGATACTTTTCAAATAATATATTGTTATAAAAAAAATCATATTTCTTTCCTTCCCCCCTCAGACACCCACATCGCAACACGCATCTGAAAATGCCTGGCCGACATCAGCAGATGGACGACCGCCAACCACCTGAAGCTCAACCTCGACAAGACTGAGCTTCTCTTCATACCGGGTAAAGACTGCCCTCAGATGGACCTACTTGTCACCATCGAGGACATCAAAGTCTCCCCTGCACCCACGGCAAGGAACCTTGGCGTGGTACTGGATGACCAGCTGTCCTGCAACGCCAACATTACCTCTGTGGCCCGATCTTGTAGAATTGCTCTCTACAACATCCGCAAGATCCGGCCCTTCCTCACACGTGAAGCAGCGCAGATCCTGGTCCAAGCGCTCGTTATCACTCGTCTCGACTACTGCAACTCTCTCCTGGCTGGACTCCCCGCCTCAACAATCAAGCCCTTACAACGCATCCAGAACGCAGCAGCACGCCTCGTGTTCAACCTACCTAAATTCTCCCATGTAACCCCCCTCTTCCGCAACCTCCACTGGCTCCCGGTAATCGCTCGCATTCGATTCAAGACACTGGTACTGACTTTCATGGCTGTCAACGGAACCGCCCCTACCTACCTCCAAACATTAGTC
>PIJE02001525.1:110334-120334 GCA_002895965.2 Coryphaenoides rupestris | reverse complement strand
CTTCTGTTGCCGTGCAGCTCCCCCAGAACGCGCCTGATTAGAGGCGGACGTGAGGACTTGTTTGACACGCGGGGGCCGTGTCCTCTCTGGAGGGGGGCGGGAACATGGCTTCCACACCAACACTCACTACAATACAATACAATACAATACAATACAATGGCAATATACATATACATGTCTGTAGATATGTCTATAGATATAAATACATAGTAGTAGTAGTAGTAGTAGTAGTAGTAGAAAGCTTTAATATCCCCGAGGGGCAATTTGTCTCACAGTCATACAAACAAATAAAAACCATACAATGTACATACAATATTACACCGATACATACATACATAACATACATGACATACATACATACAACATACATACATACTTACATACGAACACAGCTTAGCACCATTGTCACATCAGATAGAGTGCAGTTATGGTGCATAACATTGGAAACATTAAACAGAAGAGTAATAGTATAGGAAATTCCTAAAAAAACAATTGTGCCAACTTATGAAAAGAACATATTTGCAAGTTTAATCGTAGATGCAATATGCGTCCATGGGGCGGCTGGGACCAGTCCCGTGAGGTTTAAACGTTAATATAAACGTGTGATAGTGAGTAGATAGATAGATAGAGAGATAAGAGAGATAAGATAAGATAGATAGATAGAATAGATAGATGGGGTAGAATGGGTAGATGGATAGAAAAATTTAAAATTACTGTAGATATGGTAGAAATACAACATACATTCACACAGTAGCTTGCCACTGGCCACTATAAATATATACAGTAATATATATATATACGTATATATTTTCCACCTCCAAACTACCTCAATAAGCCGTCATTTACATTATTTCTTGAATATCGGTGTCGTCTTTTTTTTGTCGTTGGAATGGAAATCTTTTAATTATTGTTGAACTATGTGGAGACGCACCTCTGCTGCTGCTCTGCTGCTGCTTGCTTGCGGTGGTGGCTGATGCTCTGCCCGAGCGGCTATCTCTCCCCCGCCCCCCCAACCTCGCCCCTCCCCGTGCTTTAAACGCCGTCAATGTCAACCGCTCTGAAGGAGGCTGAGGGTGTGGAGCAGGTGATGGCAGCGTGGCAGGGTACTGAGGATGAGCATGATGAGAGGGTGATGGTCGTCGTGCGAGGGTGGCTGAGGTGTACCTGCGTGGAGCAGATGTACAGCTGTAGCCCCCCCCCCCCCAACACGCTACCCACCCCCCCCACCACCACCACCACCCCGCTCTCCCCTGATGCATGCTAATTATCTATCCTACACACACATGCACGCACACACGCGCACACTCACAAGCTAGTATGTACACCCACACACACACACACACACACTCACAAGCACGTGCACACACACACACACACACATACAAATGTACACACACACACACACACAAACATGTGCACACACACACACACACACACACACATATGCTCACAAGATAGTATGTACACACACTCACACATGCACACACACATACAAAACGTACACACACATGCGCACACACACAAGCATGTGCACATACACACACACGCAACACACACATATGCTTCACAACGTAGTATGTACACACACTCACACATGCACACACACACATGCACACACACACTCCCAAGCACATATGCACATTCATATACATACACTCACCTGCCTTCTTACACACACACACACACACACACACCACACACACACACACACACACAAAACACACACAGACACGCACCATTCATGGTTCATCTGCTGGCTCGTTGCCATAGCACGGCACTCGTCAAGGCAATTAGCGCCAGACGCTAAGAAGCGAAGTGATGACATCACACGCATCCAACCCCCCCCCAGTGTCGCTTCCGTTCTTCGCATGGTGGCCCTGCTCCTCTCCCTGGTGTGGACCCCCCCCCCCCCCGGGACCCCTCGGTCGTCCATCACTGGATCTAATCCTCTCCCCCCTGCTGTCATCACGCTTTCATACACCTCCACGGTGTGTCCCCTCACCTCATCACCACGCACGCACACACACACACACACACACACACACACACACACACACACACACACACACACACACATGCAGTCACGCACACACACACACACACACACACACATGCAGTCATGCACACACATGCACACAAGCATACACCTCATCACAGCGCATGTACAACCACACACCTCACACACCACACATAAGCATGCACACACACGCACACACACACAATAATTCACACACGCACACACACACACACACACACACCTCAAATTCACACACAAGCATACACACACACACACGTCCACACACACACACACACACACACACACACACACACACACACCTCATCACTGCCTTATCTTTCCCTATTCGTCTCGCTCCCACACACACACACGCATGCGCACGCACGCACACACACACACACACATGCACACACACATCTGCCGGAGGTGTGTGATTGGCAGGTGTGATGAGAAGAAAGGGATTGCCACCCCCCCCCATCAACCAGGTGACATGATGATGTCACGGCTCCTGCTCTCTCTAACCACCCGGAACGTTGACCACCGACTGATTGCAATGGGAGATTATTTACTTCTGGGCCGAGGGCGCCCCCTGGGATGCATTCTCCTTTTCTTTTCTTTTCCTTTTATGCTATCTGGCAAAAACATAGCACTGTTTTGAAATGCAGGGAGCAAGAGATGGTCTTCAGAGCTCGTCATGATTAATGGGTTTCACCAGAGGACATGCATGGTCTGAGCGGCGGGCCGAAAGCAGCGAGAATATCGTTCACGTTGTTAGCATGGAAGCTGCTTGATGAATGCATGGAAACTATTAGCAGCAATTCCTGTCACATATATACCGTATATATATATATATATATATATATATATCCTGGATCCTCTCGACTGCGAGGATGAGGCACTAGATCTGCTCTCCAGAGAGAACCCGATGTATTTATTTGTTGTATTTTTCTTAAACAGTTTATTTTGTGTAAACTGCTAATTCGCTAACCCCCGCCGCCGTAGCTATAGGCAAATGCGTGTCGTCGTCGTTGTTGTCGTCGTCGTCACTTGTAAAGTGATGACGGGGTCGGGGAAGAAGGATAAAGCGAAAACCGAGGAACTATCCGAGAGTCTGCCGCGCGTCGGAGTCGCTTAAGACCTTCCCCCCGCGAACTGACGCTTAAATCCTCACGTCTGAGAACGCCGTCGAGTGACAGTTGGCGCCGTCACTTTAAATAGCTTCGGCAGAACGGTCCAAACCCTACCCTGTTTTTTTCCAAGATGTCGCTGACAACTGAGGAGAGAAACACTGTGTGAAAGCCCCCCCCCCCCCCTTTTTTTCTTCAGCAGTCTCAGAATCTTCGCCATGTTTCTGTTTTCCTTCTTTCTTTCCTTCTTTCTTTCTTTCTTTCTTTCTGTCTTTCTTTATTTTCTATGGCTCGTCACACCTTTTATTTGTCCTTCCGTTTTCTGTCACTATCTCCCCTCAACCCGTCTATTAAATGTTATCCGTCAGTCAGGCCGGCCGAAGCCTTTCAGCTTCCTCTCAGAGACATCTCTTCCAGACGTTTTCCTGATGTTTCTTTTATCCGCTGGTAAACCTGGCCGGCACACATTCCGCCCCACTCGCCCCGTTTTCACATCCACCTCCTACCCTTTCTGGTTTTCTGTCAGATGTTTAACCCTTTCTCTGTCTCTATCTTTACTCTCTCTCTCTCTCTCTCTCTCTTCTCTCTCTCTCTCTCTCTCTCTCTCTCTCTCTCTCTCTCTCGTTGTTTCTCTCTATCTCCCCCTTCTCTCTTCCTTTATCTCTCTCTCCCCCCCTCTCTTTTCTTTTAATCTCTCTCTCTCTCTCTTCTCTCTCTCCCTCTCTATTCTTTCTCGTTCTCTCTGTCTCTCTCTCTCCACCTCTTCTCTATCTCTTCTTTCTCATTCTCTCTCTTCTTCTCTCTCTCCCTCCCCCCCTCTCTCTCTCTCTCCTTTCTTTCTCACTCTCTCACTCTCGTCCTGAACCCTGAGTCATCTCACCTTATATTCCAGGGCTAACAAGTACACCCTGTTCTTCCAGCGTACCCCCCCACCACCACCACCCCCCCCCCCCCCCCACCACCGCCCTGTCAAACAACACCTTACTATTCTGTTCTCTTCCTCTTTTCCTGCTGATGTCTGTTGTTTTATTGCCTTTTCCATTTTTTTGGGTTCCTTCGCTGCAGACGACTTCAAGTCCGAATTGCGGGAGCAGCTTCCTCTGATCGCGGGCTCGGCGGCGGCGGGCGTGGTCTTCATCGTGTCCCTGGTCGCCATCTGCATCGTGTGCAGCAGGTATGGCTCCGCCCACATCGCTCAGTAATGCATATTAATAAATATATATATATATATATATATAGCCCTAACCCTAGTCTGTGCATTCCTGGCTCAATATTCAATACTTCTGGATTCAACATTTCATTTGATATTTTTTGTCATTATTATGCATATTGTGTTATCGTATTATGTATACTGTGCCGCTCAATATACAGTATATGTATGTGTGTATGTGTGTATATATATGTATATTTTCAATATATATTTCAATATATATTTTCCTTGCAATCATGGCTGTATCTTCCTAATTGCACAACTGATGGTCTCAACTTTTTTTTGCCGCACACCTTAAATTTGAAGATGCCTTTTTAATTACTAACTATAGATTTGCGGGGGGGGTTGAAAGTTGGTAACATAAATCGCCGCATAAAAAAACAGTTGGCCCACGATGCTCCACCACGTTCTGATCTCCCCGCCGGCGTACGTACGCATGAATGCATGCATGCGTGTAGATTGGTGGAGTTAGCCGAGGGTAAACCGTTTGTCCGTGCATTCGTAAAAAATGTTTTTTAAAAAACCTCAAACGACGCCACCGCGGATGAAAATGAGAAACGGCGAAGCTAGGTCAGCCATCGCCGGCCTTTCTTCAAATTGAAAAATCCACCCCAGCAGCAGCAGCAGCAGCAGCAGGAGCAGGAGGAGGAGGAGGAGGAGGAGGAGGAGGAGGAGGAGGAGGAGGAGGGACGGGTGGGGGGGGCGGGAGATGCCAGCCACCCGTGTTGCCGTGGAGACGTGCTTGAGCCCAGCCAATTTCATTTCCCTAACACCACCGCCGCCGCCGCCACCACCATCATCGCCACCACCGCCGCCACGTCACCGGCGCACAACGCTCACCTCCCCCCCATCCGCTCGCTCTTAAGAAAGAAAAAAAACCTGAAAGTGGATTTTTTTTTTTTCCCGAATGCGCCGAACGTTGAACCAATAAGTGTTCATCAAGCGAGCGCATCTTTTGATGTTCCGACGCGGCGGCGCCGGCGACGACAGATGCAGAGCAGAGAGATCCTATCAAGGCCCTAATTAAAATCGGCTCATTTTCATTTGCCAGTACTAACCCACTGCAACTGATTCAATTTCAACCGCGTCACTTTTTATTTCTTATTTCTTTTTTTCCTTTTTTTTTTGAAGGCCGTGCTGAGACACACGCACACACATGTGGGCACGCGCGCCCGCACACACACGAGCCGCACGCACACACAAACACACACGTAGTATAATATATGCCTTTCGTCTGCACTCTCTTTCATCCGTTCATCACACAATTTCTCTCTCTCTCTCTCTCTCTCTCTCTCTCTCTCTCTCTCTCTCTCTCTCTATGTGTGTCAATATCTCTCTCTCGCGCTCTCTCTCTCTCTCTGCAGGAAACGGGCGTACACGAAGGAGGCCGTTTACAGTGACAAGCTGCAACACTACAGCACGGGACGAGGTTAGTCCCGCCCCCTCCATCCCCACCCTCTGTCTCTCTCTCTCTCTCACCCTCATGACACACGCCCCGACGTCCGTCAGACGGCATTACGACACCCACGCCTTCATTCCCCTGCCTGCACCTTGTGGAAACTTCCAGATCATTTGCATTCCATCCTATCGTTGTTGGCGACCGGCAGAGTCCCGCTGGGGCCATCGATGCTCAGATAGCTATCAGTTATTATAAGGTAATTAGCAAAATTGTAAGTGTCCTCCAAATGGCTCAAATACTGTGTTGTTGAGTCTCTGGTATTGTCGCAGTCGTACGTGCGTTTGAGAGTGTGAACTTTGTTGGTTGTTCACCAAATGACCTTGTCTTTGGGGGGAGTTGGGAGGTCAGAGAGTCTCCAACCGTGGACCTCGACACAGATGTGGATAGACTGTGGCATTGATTGGCGTTTCTGTCTTTAAAAAGTCTTAAGGGGGTGGATAAGTTGATCTCTCCCGCTCTCTCTCTCAGAGGAATTGACCGGTCAGGGGAATGCAGCCTCGAAGGGCTAAGAATCGCTAGCAACTGGACACAAAAGCACAAAACACACACACACACACACACACACACACACACACACACACACACACAAAAACACGGACATGGCCCACATAATAAGGCCACGTTCTGTCCCTGAAATGAAAGCCTTCTGCACTGCCGGCCCAGCAGACTGAATAAGGGGCGGGGGGGGGGGGGGCTCGCTCACTGGAGGTTGGAAGGAGTTTTGTCGACTTTTGTCGAGGCTGACACAACAAAGCCTTTCAGCGCGCTCGCTTTGTGTCACGGTGGCGGCGGTGGCTGCCGGCTGCCGGGCGCTCATTAAAAAACACCGCGGGGCTGGAGAAAAACGGCGGCCATGTTGTCCTCTGTTCCTTTTTTCCTCTCTTTTCGTTCTGCGGCTCTCAAAACGGGGAAAACTTCTGTCACAATACATTTTTCCGTCGGGTGTGGGGGGAGCAAAGAGAACACAATTAACGTAAGTGGAGAATAATAAACAAAAGGATGTCGGGCCGTTGTTGGATTTTGTATTTTTTTTCCCCCTTCTGAAGCGTTAATCATCAAATGAGTAGTTTGAAGGGGGGCGGGGGGGGGGGGGAGTGATGCAGGGGGGGAGAAAATGAAATGAAATGCTGATAAGGACCCGTTCCAGAGGAGTTATTTCGTGCAACCATCGCTGAAAAGCCTGCCAGCCAGCCAGCCCGCCCGCCAGCCCGCCAGCCAGCCAGTCAGTCATAACCGTAATGCACAATCGCCACCCACAATGCGTCGTTCCTGATTGACTGACATTTTATAATTACGGTATTCAAGCGAAAACAATAAAACCGAGAGACTTGGCCAATTGTTTTTCGGGTGAACCAATCCTCCGCCCACCCGCCGCCATCACCACCACCACCACCACCACCACCACCACCACCCCGATGCTCGGTGTGTGTCTGCCGGGTGTAGCTGCCGGCAACGGTCGGTGCACCGCGTTGAGGGGAATCTACGTCTCCCCGCAGATGACTTCTTCATCTGCGGCCTGTGAAGTGTGAAGGGCTTCAACGCACACACACACACAGGCACACACAGGCACACACACACACACAGGCACACACACACACAGGCACACACACACACACACACACACAGCGTTCTCTCCTCCTTACTGTAGAGGTCAGGCCTGGTTAGAGTCTGTACAGCTGAAAGGACATACTCACGCTTGTCAAACCTTAAACACACATAGAATTCACAAGGCACCCGTGCTCTCAGTGAAGGGGCGTGTCGGGCAGCACCCGAAAAAAGAATGCATTCGTGCCGTCCGTCTGTCTGAGGTACAGCGGTAGAGAATGTGCAGCCTAACACACACACACACACACACACACACACACACACACACGAACACACCAACTTTTTTTTTTGTGTCGCCTGCAATGTCACAAGAATTTCATTGTTTAGAATGGCCCTGTGTTACGATGTACATGACAATGAAACACTTTGACACTTTGACACGTACATACTTCTCATGCAGAGACAGAGAAGATAAGTTTTGTCTTAAATATACAAAACCAAACTATGCAAAAGTCGTAGGTCCAACCGTGTCAACCGTGGTTCACTCAAACACAGAGGAGACTTGTCTTCATGTGCCGGCTTGGAATGTGCAGCCGTTCCGAGCGCGAGGCCGCCTTCTAAACACGGCCTGCTTAGCAGCTTTCTCGAGAACCCGACGTCATCCAAACAACCTTACACTCGACGCACTTGCGCTGCACTTCCTTGGGTCCTCATCGTTAACACAACATAACATAACACAACCCGAGCGTGAAGTTGATCGGATGAACGGTTGTCGAGTTAAATAGAAGGACAGGCTTACATAGACACACACACACACACACACACACACACACACACACACACACATTCCTCTAATTATAGTGAGACAACATCATAGTCGTGTGGATGTGTGTTGTGTGTGTGTGTGTGTGGTGCCGCCGCCATTGTGGGAATAGCGAGGCATTCAGCGAGACGTTCATCGCTTACAAATCCGAGCCCCGGCGCCGTTCTCGCCGCGCCGCAGACGTCTCTTCCTGCTGTGAACGCCGTTTATCCCACTCAGAGGATTTGCTGAATTCAAATCTTTGCGCGTGGTTTTGAACACTGACTGACTGACTGACTGACTGACTAACCGGTGTTTTCACGCCCCACCGCCGCAGTGTCTTCTAATCCCATTAGAGGGGGACGCTCAGATCCCCCAGAACGATTCTCCCCGATCAGAAGTCACTCAGCGCACATCTGAGAAATGATTTCTCTCACATCAGATGTTGGATAATTAGTTTGTCTTTGCACGGGGGTGTTGTGGAGGGGGGGGGGCGTGTCTTCTATGTCTCAGAGTTGCAGAAGTAGATTAGTGGGCTGAAGCCACATGAGATGGAAGTCGTTATTTTTCCTTTTTTTTCCGTCTAAACCAACAAATTACTGCCATTGTTAATGTTAATTATTCTAAATGGAAAATCATTTCAAGGGGATTGATATAACGTAATATTGCATTATGGCAAAGGGATTTAGAAGAAATATACCCGGCTTTTCGAAAAGAAAGAAAAAAATAACAGATAGAACCGCTGGAAAATAAATCGTTTTCCTAAATTGGATTGTCACAGGGCGTAGGACTTCTATCAAAGCATAACCAAATACGCCGCGCTTCCTTATGATTTCCCCTTCGTCCTTTTTTCGCGATGGATGTGAACATAGCGCACGACTATACGTTTTATTTAATATGAGCCATTACGGCTAACGGATGAATGCGGGCATTAGTGTCGCAGGGTTGAGTTGTGGTCGCATTAGGGCCGGGCCGGGCTGGCACTAATAAGTGTGGGTTAATACCGGACACTGGTGAGGATAATGGTTAAGTGGTAGGCAGTAGTCATTACTTATAATGCTCATCATCTTAATGCTCTGAACCGTGAGCTAAGCTATAGTCCTCTATGGTCTTAAAAGTGCTCGTAACCTTTTTAGTTCAGTTGTGTGCGTGCGCGTGGCTCCCTGCGTCGTCCATTTATCTTCATATTTAACTCCCAAACTATTTTTAAGATTAAATATTTAAAGCGCAAATGAAACTCTGTTACATAAATCAAACGGTTTAATGACTGCTCCGATGACGAGAGGAGGGGGCGGGGGGGATGATGAGTCACATTATTTGTCATCAAATAGCGTCCTGTGATGCCTGTTGGTGTATATATATATACGGCTCCCAGGAGGCAGTGGGGCAGCCCAGCCCAGCCCCACCCACCCTTATCTCCCGATGCTGTTGAAAGCTGCTTTGTGAGTGGACCAGAATAGATGTGGCGTTTTGAGTGCGTTTGCCCCGTGCACTCAGATCAAGGAGCCATCAAATATTAAATCACGGATCTATATTTCATCCGAAGCCATAAAAGGCACAAGAGTCCAGTCAAACAGGCTGTAGCGGCAGGAAATAGAGATAAAGTGTTTCTAATTTAAATACTACATGGAGATGGGTCGTTGTCTGTGTGTGCCTGTGTGTGTGTTTGTTTTATTTGTGTGTGTGCACACGTGTGTGTGTGTGTGTGTTAGTTTTATGTGTGTGTTTATTTGTGTGTGTGTGTGTGTGTGTGTGTGTGTGTGTGTGTGTGTGTGTGTGTGTGTGTGTGTGCATGCGGTTTTATTTTTATATGGACCTTGTGTGTGCTCACAGCATGCAT
>PIJE02001525.1:101270-105309 GCA_002895965.2 Coryphaenoides rupestris | reverse complement strand
ATCACCAAAACCCCATAACGCAATGCGCATCCCATCACCACCACCCCCCCCACATACTAACCCCGTCATCACCGAACCATAATCATAGTCCCCATATCACAATAACCCCAATCACCCATCCAACAATCAACCCGAACCCAATCCCATCCTAACCCCACATATACCCCCCCATAACGGATCCCATTACCCATCATACCCACGACCCCATATCCCACACAACTCCACACCCCAATAGCACCACCCCCCACCCATGCCCCACCCAAACAACACCCACAATATACCCCACCACCATACCACCCATCCCCCCCATAGCCACATCCTCCCCACCGCCCCACTCACCCACAAACCGAATAGCCCCACAAACCCCATACCTCCAACCATCGAACCAATCACCACTCACCAATTCACAACACAACACCATCAACATCATACACATAATAACCCAACCCCCACCACCATCACCAAACATCCAACTAATATTATATATCAACACATCACCATAACCACACCTCCTACCCCATAACCCAAATAAATAACAAATCACACACCCCACCCAGCCATAGCCCCTCCCAAAACCAACCACTCCATCCCCACACCCCAGACAGCCAATCCGGAGACGCCAGGACCCCAGGCCCCACGTGGATGTACACAACACTAACTAGTCACGTAGGTCAAACAGCTAACTAGTCACGTAGGTCAAACAGCTAACTAGTCACGTAGGCCAAACAGCAGAGTGGAAAGTTACCGGCCCACACGATCAATACATCCACAACTCCCAACATTAACGCATAGATTTAGATCTCAATAAAGTGTCACAATCCCAAATCTTCTCTCTCGTGCGACTTTCTGCCTTTCTTTGTTTGTGTTTGCCTCAAGTGTAATGCTGTTCGTTTTTTTCCCCTACCAAGGTGAATTTGGAGAGGTATACAAGGGCCGTCTAAAACTCCCGGGGAAGAGGGAGATCTACGTGGCCATCAAGACCCTGAAGGCGGGCTACTTGGAGAAGCAGAGGCGGGACTTCCTGTCCGAGGCGTCCATCATGGGCCAGTTCGACCATCCCAACATCATCCGCCTGGAGGGCGTGGTCACCAAGAGCCGGCCGGTCATGATCGTCACAGAATTCATGGAGAACGGCGCGCTGGACTCCTTCCTCAGAGTGAGCGATTGGGGAGCGAAATTATAAATCAGTGTGTGGAGTCACTTTAGCGTCTTGGAGTCTTTCTCGTCCCCGAGAGACCGTTCTGTTTTGTCGTCGTGATCGTAAAAACAAGAACAAAACGCCAACAGTGGCCCACTTAACAAACTATAGACAGACAACACTAAGACAGCAAAGGCATTATGGACATAAAAACTTAAAACGATCATAACTGGGTGGATACCAGGGAGAAGCCATTCCCAACTAGCCTTGTGAGACCGCTCAGATCTTGCAAGTGCACCTTCTGTTTCTCTCCTCAAATCGGTCTTGGCCGGGCTTCAAGCTATCGGTTTGTATCTGAAACCGCCAGTGGTTCGGACCAATCGGCGTCCTACTGAGAAGTAATAGTTTGTTCGAAAGAAAACAATGGTGATCGACAGATGGTTCATCCAATCCCCTGCCAAGGATTTGTTTAAAGTGCCAACCCCTTTTCCAAACAGCCCGTTTTGCAATGACAACCTCCCAGATGGTTCTGTCAAACGAATCGATTCTCAACTGTACTCTCGCTAAACACAGGGCAGTTCCTCAGCCAATTGCCGTTGCCCGGGAACATCGGAATGCCCGGACCTATTGGTTCTTGTGTTTGGACGCCTGAATCTACGCTCGGAGGGGAAGTCGTCCGGAACAAGGGATACGCTGGGTGGGTTGTCTCACGGTATGGATCGGGATTTACTTCGCTTAGCTTGGGTTCGGCACACCTGGGAGACGTCCGACGCGTTTACACCCGTGATCTCGCCGGCCCCGCTTTGAGATCGGTTAATCAATCGATTTTTGAGGTTGTAACCTTTCTTTCCGTGCTGCACACATGCGGTTACTGGGCAGGCGGGGAGCGGGTCGGGGGCTTCAGGTTAGACCACGTACAGTACGTTGACGCTCGAACCCAGACGCATTCAGCTGGGAGTGAAATACCCCAAATGACCTCGAGACTATCGAGACCACTGCATATATCTGTATATCTATCCGTATGTCTAGTGAGTTAGTTTTGCGAGGGTGGAGGGGGGGCGGTCAAAGCCTTGACGTGAGCAAAAGAGGAAGAAAAAAATGCTTTGGCAACGAAGCCTAATCAATAATTGAAAAAGAAAAGGGTGATTAAGCAGACTCCAAAAGCAAGACACAAAAGAAGGCCCCCGCTGCTGCCCTCTCCCCCTTCCCCCCCGCTAGCGATGTGGATTAGCCTCCTGAACCGCTCGGAAGCGTGCGGAGAATATGTTTCAGGACAAATGAACGCGCTTCGCTCATTGTTCATTTCCAGGACTCCGACTGCAGCAGACTGTTCCCCTTCTTCCCTCCCGATTTAATTTATCCATTAATGCCCGCGGGCTATTAATAGTCTCTCCAATTTATCTTTTGTAGTTTGGATTGAGCGGACATACAGCTTAATCAATATTCCGCCCGTTTATATATTTATTTATTCCCCCCCGCGCCCCCTTTTCCACCTCCACCACCTCCTCCTCCTCCTCCTCCTCCTCCTCCTCTTCCTCCGATCCCATGGCTCGGTATTCCGTTCCCGCTTTGATCCAAGGCCGGTATAAAGAGCCCCTTTGAAGCTGGCTTTGCTAGCCGCTGCATCCGACTTGTTTTGCCATCGATCTCCCCCCACCCCGCGCATTTGTCAGTGTGATGGGTTTCAGAGCTGGCTCCTCGGCTCCTCCTCCATGGGGGGGGGGGGGGGTTCGGTGCGGGGCCCCCCGTTCGCAAGCCTTCGATGAGTCCCATTCGTACATTTTGTGTCAAAACACACCATTTGCCTTTTGACACACACACACACACACACACACACACACACACACACACACACACACACACACACACACACACACACACACACACACACACACACACACACACACACGGCGCGCACACACTCAGAAAAAATGTAAGGAAACGGCCCGGGGAAATTCAATTAGCTTATATAATGCTTATCTTAATGCACAGTGTACGCAATGTCGAGAAGTGGCAGTGCTGAGTCAATGATGCGCAAGTGTAGGCGACAAATTAGATTTAGAGCAAAAAAGACGGGGGGGGGGGGGGAATGTATTAAGGCGAGTCCACCGCTTGCTTTGAAATGAGGTTGTAGGAGGAGGCTGTACACAAATTGATGCTATTGGATCAGTGGCTGTGTCTCGTCGTGTCCGTTTATGTTAAATCTCGCTTTTACCTCCCGGCTGTCGTGGCAACAACGCTTGGCGAACTAAAATCCTGTGAAACGAACCCAAGGAAGACACAAGCCTGTTGGTGCTTTTAGTATTGAGAGGACAGAGACTTGTGGCACAAAAAAAAAACTAAACTCAGACTGGGAGTTCTCCATTTTTCTTAATAATTGCTCAAATCATACAGTGAATGCTTTTAATTCAAGCTCGGGATCTAGTTCGCTGACAAAATGATATCTTCTGTCAACAACGTTTTAATGACTCACCAAATGAACCGCCATGATGAGGTTTTTTATAATTAACATCAGCCTGAAATATGTGGTTTTTTTCTCCCCCCAGTCGTCACATTTAGATTACTGAGGAAACCATCTGGGATCACATGGTAGAGAGAAACAACTCTCAAACCGATTTGCACCGTGTGACCCTAGAGGCGCTCCTCCGGTGACCAACACGGCCATTTTTGTTTTTCCTGATCTAGCAAAACGACGGGCAGTTCACCGTGATCCAACTGGTGGGCATGATGAGGGGCATCGCGGCGGGCATGAAGTACCTGTCGGAGATGAACTACGTGCACCGCGACCTCGCCGCCCGCAACATCCTCGTCAACAGCAACCTGGTGTGCAAGGTGTCCGACTTCGGCCTGTCCCGCTACCTGCAGGACGACACCTCCGACCCCAGCTACACCAGCTCCCTG
>PIJE02001525.1:83770-96270 GCA_002895965.2 Coryphaenoides rupestris | reverse complement strand
GAAGGGTTTCATATTTGCGTGTGGTGATGGCGACGGCGGTGATGATTATGCGGCACGTCCCGCGAGGAGATAAAGCGCTGCCAAATCTTTGAGGTTCCAATAAATGTAAAAATAAAAAACCACGCTGATAAAAATGTACCGCCAAATAAAGCAGACAAGCGCGTCAAAATAACCCGCCTGCGTTGTCATTAAAAACGCCTCCCAGGATACCGACTTCAAGCCTCACTCTCTCTATTGACTTTTCCCAGACGATACCTTGAAGACGCCGCGAAGGCCTCGTTCGCATTAAACTCCTTCGAAAAAGCACCTCGCGCCCACGGATCTATAATCAAAATCCTGGCGCCTTTAAGTCCCGCTCGGCTGCGCTCCGTCACGACAGCGAGCTCAGCAAGCCAGCAAGCTCGCGTCCGCGGACAGAACATCGGAGCGATGCCCTCGATTTTGTAGCTCAATAAAAGCCCTTTTTCTGCAAGCGTTAGCCGCAGGGGTCACGGGGGTGGACAAAGCAAAAGCGATTCCCGGGGCGCAATTAACTCCCGGCCCCCCCCGCGGCGTTTGCAAGGTCACACCCCCCCCTCCCCTCCCCTCCCTCCCCCTCACTCCCCACCCCTCACCCTACCACCTACTGTCGATTAGCCGACCCGGGACCAGGACCGGGACCGGGACCATGGACCGGGACCGTGGGCGCTATCCGTGTGTATATATGTGTGGTATATATATAGAAATGTGTGGCGGTGGCGGTGTGAATGAGGACTGAGCGTGTGTCACAGCATTTTATTTTAATAAGCCTCAGAAAGGAGGACGGATTGCCAGCTGGGAAACGCCGAGAGAGTTGGAAATACAGTAGAATGATTTTGTTAAAATGAATAATAATTCAGGTTTCCAGGTTATCTACACCCCATTGAGTACTCTGACACTGCAGAGCAAATGAGCCTGGCTGAGCAGGTGATGCATCACGTGTCGTTGGTTTAACGACAAAAAGAACAGAGCGGGAATATGTTCTTTGGCCGCATTTGGCCCGCTGACGTGGTCTCCACCGGCTTGACAGAGTAGCCCGGGGACCTTGTGTTTGCGCTAATGATTTATTTATGTATTATGTATAAGGATATTATAATGTTATTATGATACGAGGTGCCTATTTCGGGATTCTCTCTGCGGAGTGGGTCGTTTTTAACATCTGCGAAACTTCAGATGAGAAGCTCATGGTAACGGCGTCAACGTGTCGCTTTTTTTGTATTTTTTTTTTTTAAATAACCTGGAAACCTGAATTATTATTCATTTTAACAAAATCATTCTACTGTATTTCCAACTCTCTCGGCGTTTCCCAGCTGGCAATCCGTCCTCCTTTCTGAGGCTTATTAAAATAAAATGCTGTGACACCCGCTCAGTCCTCATTCACACATCACCACCGCCACCACCACCGCCACCGCCACACATTTCTATATATATACACCATGCATATATACACACGGATAGCGCCCACGGTCCCGGTCCATGGTCCACGGTCCCGGTCCTGGTCCCGGGTCGGCTAATCGACAGTAGGTGGTAGGGTGAGGGGGGATCGGGGGGGCGTGGGGAAGTGAGGGGGGAGGGGAGGGGGGGGAGGAGGGGGGTGTGACCTTGCAAACGCCGCGGGGGGGGCCGGGAGTTAATTGCGCCCCGGGAATCGCTTTTGCTTTGTCCACCCCCGTGACCCCTGCGGCTAACGCTTGCAGAAAAAGGGCTTTTATTGAGCTACAAAATCGAGGGCATCGCTCCGATGTTCTGTCCGCGGACGCGAGCTTGCTGGCTTGCTGAGCTCGCTGTCGTGACGGAGCGCAGCCGAGCGGGACTTAAAGGCGCCAGGATTTTGGATTATAGATCCGTGGGCGCGAGGTGCTTTTTCGAAGGAGTTTAATGCGAACGAGGCCTTCGCGGCGTCTTCAAGGTATCGTCTGGGAAAAGTCAATAGAGAGAGAGTGAGGCTTGAAGTCGGTATCCTGGGAGGAGTTTTTAATGACAACGCAGGCGGGTTATTTTGACGCGCTTGTCTGCTTTATTTGGCGGTACATTTTTATCAGCGTGGTTTTTTATTTTTACATTTATTGGAACCTCAAAGATTTGGCAGCGCTTTATCTCCTCGCGGGACGTGCTGCATAATCATCACCGCCGTCGCCATCACCACACGCAAATATGAAACCCTTCCGCTCCCCCCCCCCCCCGTCAAGTCAAATGAGCTGTTCTGTTCCCGGCACGTTGAACACACACACACACACACACACACACACACACACACACACACACACACAACACACACACACACACACACACACACACACACACACAACACACACACACACACACACACACACACACACACACACACACACACACACACCAGAGGGGGTGGGGGGGGGCTGAGGCAGCGATCCGGTTGAGTCACAGTCAAACGCTAACCACCGTTCAAGTTCCTGACGCGATTTATAGAGGGAGAGAGAGAGAGAGAGAGAGAGAGAGAGAGAGAGAGAGAGAGAGAGAGAGAGCGAGAGAGAGAGAAGAGGGGGGGGGGGGGGGGGGGGGGGGGGGGGGGGGGGGGGGGGGGGGGGGGGGGGGGGGGGGGGGGGGGGGGGGGGGGGGGGGGGGGGGGGGGGGGGGTGGGGGGGGGGGGGGGGGGGGGGGGGGGGGGGGGGGGGGGGGGGTGGGGGGGGGGGGGGGGGGGGGGGGGGGGAGGGGTGCTGGGCGTCTTGCGTGGGCTGGTGGTGGTGGTGGGCGGTGGCGTGCTGTGGGCTGCTGGGGGGCTGGCTGCTTCGTCTGCGTCTGCTCTGGGCGTCTGCGTTCCGGTGCTGCGTCGTGGCGGGGGGCTGGCGGTGGCCGGGTCGGTGGGGGCGGGCTAGCTCGTCGCGTAACCACGGGGGCTGGCGGTTGCGGGGTCTGGGCTGCTGGCGGGGTCGGTCGGTCTCTGGCGTCGTGCGGGTCGTGGCGGTGGCGATGGTGAAATGCGGCGGGGGTCGAGGAACGTTGGACGGGGGTGTAAGGCGGTGTGGGTGCTGAGTGCGGACGCAAGCCGGGGGAGCGAGGAGAGGAGGAGGGAGCGGGGGTGGGTGGGGGAGGTGGGAGAGGAGAGGTGGAGAGCGAGAGAGAGAGAGAGAGAGAGAGAGAGAGAGAGAGAGAGAGAGAGAGAGAGAGAGAGAGAGAGAGAGAGAGAGAGAGACAGAGAGAGAGACAGAGAGAGAGACGCTAAGTTGGTATCTCCTCAGACCTCTGCTGCGACATCTTCATGCTGTTTGTGTTTTGGGGTGCGGACCACCCCCACGACCCCCACCACCCTCTGCAACCTCGGCACACCTCCCTTATAATGAACCGGGCCCGGTGCCCTTCACTCCCCTCGACCCGCTGTAGGCGCTGAGCGTTGAAAGCATGTGACCCGGGCGCCGCCGCCGCCGCCGCTACGACCGGCCAGCCAATCAGCGGGCGAGGCCGGCGCGGCGCGGCAAGGCCGGGGAAATCAGGAAAATGTAATCCCGCCGACGTGGTCGTGATTTACATCGCCATCGACCTCTTCCTCGGGGGGAAATTAATCACTTCCCCTCCTCCCTCCGCCACCCACCCCGCACTCACACCCCCTTCCCGTTCCTCGTCTCCTTATTATTTTTTTCTTTATAATTTCCCCCCCCATACACACACACACACACACACACACGCACACGCCACACGTTTCTAGATGCACCAATTACAGTGCCTGTGTGGTTTTAATTCGGCATGTGTGCTGGAAGGGCATTGTGGTCATTTAGTTAACCCGGGCGGTGGTTTCACCCGGGTGTAGTTATAGAGGTTCAACAAGAACCAGGATCCCTATCTATCTCTCCCTCCTCTCTCTCCCTCTCCTCCTCCCGTCTCCCTCTCTCTCTCTCTCTCTCCCCTCCCTCCCTCTCTGTTGGCTGCTTGCTAATGTTTGGATTAATTAGACCACGGGTGTCGTGCACTGGTCCCGCCACCAAAGTAATCGCTTCTAATGAATTTTTTTCGTTGCTTCGGGGTGCTGTGTTGTCTGTCAGTGGGCACGCGGCTCGCGGCGCCAGTTGCCCACGCGTGTTCACGATGCTCCGCCACGGAGACCGGAGACCGTGGCGGCGGATACTGCTGCTGCTGCTGCTGCTGCTGCTCCGTCGTTTCAGGAGTACATCCGAGGCGCGATGCGAGTGTGAACACTCAGCCCTCAAGGAGAAGTTGTTAGCCATTCATTTCCGACTTATCTTCGTCGATCTTGCATTTATTCGCCTTCATTCTGTCCTTCCGTCCGTCTCGTCCGTCATCCACGACTCCGTCCATTCATCCATCCATCCTGGCTGATTTCCATTCAGCCTTCATCCAGCCATCTATCCATCTCTCCGTCCCTCCGTCCACCACGTGTCTGACAGATGATGCGTTCCATCCGTCCGTGTGTCCGTCCGTCCCTCCATCTATCAGACGGGCCCCCTTTCTCTGGCTGTCCATTATCTGTCTGGGGGGGAACTAAAAGCCACAGAGAGGGAGAGAGACGCCCGATGTGGTGACACATTTTGAGTGTGCGTGTGTGTGTGTGTGTGTGTGCGTGTGCGTGCGTGTGTGTGTCTCTGGATGACTTAAGTGAAGGCTGGTGGTCTGTTTGTGGTCACTGAGGTTTTAATGCACTGATAGTGCCGAAGATCTAGGAGGGGGTAAGTGGTGGATGATAAGTGTATCGTGGTGTATCTGTACACTTATGTGTGTGTGTGTGTGTGTGTGTGTGTGTGTGTGTATGTGTGTGTGTGTGTACGTGTGTGTGTGTGTGTGTTGGGCATGGGTTTTGTGGATAAGATTGCCGTGATGGTAGCATGTCAAGTCTCTAAAGGCTTGATGGATAAATGGTGTAACGCTTTCTGTTAGGGTGGAGGGTGGAGGGTGGAGGGGGCGTGGGTGATGGGGGGGGGGGGGGGGCTTCCCTGACTGATGCGTCGGGAGGCGGACTCTGACTACGGCTCAGGAGATGCTATCTGGAGCTTAGGATGCTATGGGGTGAGAGTGCCACCACAACCACATCGCAGTGCGTTGGCCGTGATGCGGATGCGTCTCTTGTCGGATGTGGATGTGTGTGTGTGCACGGCTTACATCATCGTGTCTCTGCGTCCCCAAAGTGCTTGTGTGTGTGTGTGTGTGTGTGTGTGTGTGTGTGTGTGTGTGTGTGTGTGTGTGTGTGTCATTGAGGCGTTGAGCGTCGAGGTCACTTGAAGCCAGTAACAAAGCTCATCTGTCAAACCCTCGTGACCCGAGTGACATTCTCTCTGCTTCGCTCCAGCGCGCGCACACACACACAACACACACACACACACACACACACACACACACACACACACACACACACACATCATCCCACGCATACACACACACACACACACACACACACACACACACACACACACACACACACACACACACACCCATCATCCGCCTCACGCACACTCACAAGCACACACATCGCCACCATCCCACACACACAAACACACACACACACTGTGTTGGCGGCGTTGTTGTCTGCTATCTATTTGCATCCTCTCCCTTGGAGTTGGTTCCTGGCCCCCACTCTCTCTCTCTCTCTCTCTCTCTCTCTCTCTCTCTCTCTCTCTCTCTCTCTCTCTCGGCCCCCGTTCTTTCTCCCTGGGCCCCCACTCTCTCTCCCTGGGCCCCCGCTCTCTCTCCCTGGGCCCCCGCTCCCTCTCTCTCTGGGCCCCACTCTCTCTCTCTCTGGGCCCCCACACTCTCTCTCCCTGGGCCCCCGCTCTCTCTCTCTCTCTGGGCCCACTCTCTCTCTCTCGGGGCCCCCACTCTCTCTCTCTGGGCCCCCACTCTCTCTCTCCCTGGGCCCCCACACTCTCTCTCCCTGGGCCCCCGCTCTCTCTCTCTCTCGGGGCCCCCGCTCTCTCTCTCTCACGCTCTCGCTCTCCCTGGGCCCCTGCTCTCTCTCTGGCCCTGTCTCTGCTCCTCTTTGTGCTGAGATATCGATGGGTCCGGACTGAAGTGGACGACCCTTCAAATCTAACAAGAGGATGGATGGGATTGTGTCTGTTTGATCCCAAATAAACATCAAAGTACGGCTGCTTGTTGAGGACAGCCAGGGTTAAGATGGCTGAGAGTTTATAGGCCTATATATATATATATATATATATATATATATATATATATAGACATAGATATAGATAGATTAGTTTGGACCTTTTTCTAATAAGGACATTTAATAGGACATTTAATAGGATATTTTCTGGATCTGTGTCCCAGTGGTAATGTTATATTAGCTATTGATTTGTTTCTATTGTTAGTTTAAAGGCATTATGGACTCTCAAGGAGATGAAAGTAAATCCCCGACTCCTAATGGCTAAAAAATACCCCAGTAAGCTCCTTACTTTGATGCAACCCTCTCTCTGTCTTATCTTGCCTCCCGGAGAAAGACGTTGTGAAGTGGGCATTGGAGCGGAGGCCATTTTATTCCACAGGAGGTCAGTCGTTTGGCGGGTAGCTTAATTGGAGGTCTTAGGGTTTTCTTTTCTTCTCAATCACCGACATTATGAGGTTTTGAAAACAAAAGTGTGCCCGTGGGGTTTTTTACACAGTTGTTCGATCTGAGTTCACCAGGTGGGTTGACTACAGGTCTAAAGCGAGCCTGCGTGACCCTCACACCGATGTAGCTACAAATACACCAACATAAGCAACAAATACACCAACACAACTACAAATACACCAACATAAGCAACAAATACACCAACACAGCTACAAATACACCAACATAGGCAACAAATACACCAACACAGCTACAAATACACCAACACAGCTACAAATACACCAACATAAGCAACAAATACACCAACAAAGGCTACAAATACACCAACATAGGCAACAAATACACCAACAAAGGCAATAAATACACCAACACAGCTACAAATACACCAATATAGTCAACAAATACACCAACACAACTACAAATACACCAATATAGTCAACAAATACACTAACATAGGCAACAAATGCACCAACATAGCTACAAATACACCAACATTGGCAACAAGTACACCAACAAAGGCAAAATATACACCAATATGGCCAACAAATACACCAACAAAGCCAACAAATACACCAACATAGGCAACAAGTACACAAACAAACCCAGCAAGTACACTAATGTAGCAACAAGTACATCAGCATAGCTACAAATACACAAACATAGCAACAAATACACCAACATAGCAACAAATACACAAACATAGCAACAAATACACCAACATAGCAACAAATACACCAACATAGCAACAAATACACAAACATAGCAACAAATACACCAACATAGCAACAAATACACAAACATAGCAACAAATACACCAACATAGCAACAAATACACAAACATAGCAACAAATACACAAACATAGCAACAAATACACCAACATAGCAACAAATACACCAACATAGCAACAAATACACAAACATAGCAACAAATACACAAACATA
This sequence comes from Coryphaenoides rupestris, assembly GCA_002895965.2. Taxonomy (NCBI): domain Eukaryota; kingdom Metazoa; phylum Chordata; class Actinopteri; order Gadiformes; family Macrouridae; genus Coryphaenoides; species Coryphaenoides rupestris. The sequence goes on along the minus strand of PIJE02001525.1, from coordinate 88,778 downwards.
GCAACAAATACACAAACATAGCAACAAATACACCAACATAGCAACAAATACACCAACATAGCAACAAATACACAAACATAGCAACAAATACACCAACATAGCAACAAATACACCAACATAGCAACAAATACACAAACATAGCAACAAATACACCAACATAGCAACAAATACACACAACATAGAAATACACCAACACCAACGAGATGAGGAAAACATCGCAATTGTCTCTTTTTTATCTGTACCCTGCGAGCGCCTGGTGTGTGTGTGTGTGTGTGTGTGTGTGTGTGTGTGTGTGTGTGCGTGTGCGCGTGCGTGCATGTGTGTGTATGCACAGGTGGCAGCAGGATGTCACCTGGTGACTCGACGGAAGCCAAGGTCAACCGCTGTCATGTTATATTAAAGGAGCAGACGATAACGCGGCGGCCGCAGCCTCGCTGGTTTTTAATTTGAGGGGCTCAGCGGACGCCGGCGAGAGTCATCGGGGGCCATCGGCGAGGTTTCCCCGCTCAATCGCTCGCTCGCTGGCTTACGATTACGAGCGGAGGGCCGGGGGAGAGGGGTCGCCGATTTTTCAGTGTTGAACACGGCAAAGGGAGAAAAAACCCCCCCCAAAAAACATGGCCGTCTCTCACCCTCTACTCCCTACTCTCGCTCTCTCTCGCTCTCTCTCTCTGGTGGCGCGGTGCCGACGAAGCTGTGAAGAAATACGAGTGGCGCGGCAAAATGCGACAGGCGCCGCGAAGACTGCTAAACGGCGCCGCCGCCGCCACGACAATGAGGATGATGACGATGCCGACGGCCACGTCACATGTCTCGCCTTAAAGAAGAGAAGAAACAGGAGAGAGGAGAGAGAGAGGAGAGAGAGAAGAGAGAGTTGCGGGAATATCCTCCACGCGCCAAGTGAGGGATAAGGAGCGACGCGGTGCTGATGGGAGCCTCGTTTTTAGTACCCCGAGATGGGGGGTCGACACGAGATGGAGGTGGGGAGGTGGTGGTGGGGGGGGGTACTGGCATGGGGCGAGATGGCTATGGGAGGCTCCCGTAACGTGATGTATTAGTTGTATCATTTATAGTGGTGGTGTACTGTTCACGTTTATAGAGACGTTTTGTAGGCGGGTGACTGGCTTTGCCACACCCCATCTAATCTCTCCATTCTCCACTCTCTCCCTCTCTCTCTCTCTTTTGCTCTAGCTCTCTCTCTCTCTCTCTCTCCCTCTCTTGCTCTAGCTCTCTCTCTCTTGCTCTCTCTCTTGCTTTGTCTCTCTCTTTCTATCTCTCTCTCTCTCTCTCTCTGCAGCTCCCTCTTTTTTGCCCTTGCTCTCTCTCTAGTTTCTTTCTCTCTCTCTCTCTTTTGCTCTTGCGCTCTCTCTCCCTCTCTCTATCTCGTGCAAGCACTGCCCTGTGTCCCCTCTGCCTACGAGTACACACAGGCGATGGTAACAATAGATTCAGCTCATCTCTCTCTCTCTCTTTCATTTTCTCTGCATATGCATCTGTTCTGTTTGCTTGGCCTTCCTTCTTCTTCTTCTTCTTCTTCTTCTTCTTCTTCTTCTTCTTCTTCTTCTTCCTCCCCTCCATGTCGTCCCCTCCTCTCCTGTGGTGCCTGCTCGCTCTGCGCGGGCAGATAGCCAGGGGGAGATGGCTACTTAGAATTGCATTAAATGGCTGTTGAAAGAGCACTCGGCTCGGCCTAAGTAAATGTGGTCAGGACCATTTAAGTTGCACATTGTTTGGGAATGGATTACTCTTGATGGAACAGTAAAAGAGAGAGAGACGGAGAGAGAGAGAGAAGTAAAGAGGGAGAGAGAGCAGAAGGGGAGGGAGAGAGAGCGAGAGAGAGAGAGGCAGTGAGAAAAGTAAGTGATAGAGACACGGAGAGAGAGTGGGAGGGATAGAGAGACAGTGAGAGAGAGCAGGATGGAGAGAGACAGAGAGAGAGTGAGAGACAGAGAGAGAGGGAGGGAGGGATGGAGAGACAGTGAGAGAGAGCAGGATGGAGAGAGACAGAGAGAGAGTGTGATAGAGACAGAGAGAGAGGGAGGGAGGGATGGAGAGACAGTGAGAGAGAGCAGGATGGAGAGAGAGACAGAGAGAGACAGCGATGGAGGGAGAGTGATTGAACATCAGTGTTGTGGGACGACAGACAGGAGTTGTTCCTCTTCTCTGGCGGTGTCTCCGTTACGTGAGGAGGCCTCAACGTCAGCTGACACCTGGGCGTTCAGCACCATGGTTAGCTGTGTCATGTCTTCAGTGTGTGTGTGTGTGTGGCTCACCTGTATATGGGGACACTGTGTGTGTGTGTGTGTGTGTGTGTGTGTGTGGAATTGTAATGACTGTTTTGGCTCACACACATCAGGTGTGTCCCCTGGTCATGGATCAGCCCGTCACAAACACACACACACACACGCACACACACACACGCACGCACACACACGCACACACACACAGGCACACATCACGCATGTTGGCAGGTGATAACACAGAGAAAACACTATCTGATTGACCGCCTGTTTATCCTTCAGCGAGGAAAGCTGTCACACGCACACACACACACACACACACACGCACGCACGCACGCACGCACGCACGCACGCACGCACGCACGCACGCACGCACGCACGCACACACACACACACACGCAGCTGTCAGTGTGAAGCTGTGTGACAGTCCGACCACATCCTGTGCTGCGGTCCGACTGCACTATTACTACCTGACACACTTACACTTACAAACCTGCCACAGCCGGTCACGACCTGGGTGGACCGGTCAGAACCAGTCACACACCAGTCATACACCAGTCATACACCAGTCATCCTCAGTGTTGACAACAAACAGGTGACAATTTGAACTCTTGCGCCCGAAAACCATATTTTGTTGGACACCTTGTATATTCTTTACTAAACGTATCTTACCTATGTTGTTGTTCTTTCAGGCTCATACATTTGCATTTATTACTTTGATTATTCAATTGTTTTTATTCTTATGCTGTTGGTATTTTTGAGCAACCTCTGGCACGAGAATTTCCTTCGGGATGAATAAAGTTCTGTCTTATCTTATGTTATCTTATCTTGTCATCGTGGGGCCTTTTTAATGCGGGCAATGTCGGATATGATCGCTTTTGTCTCTCTGAGCATAATTGAAAACGCAAAAGTGTGGTCGTGTTGTTCCAAGAGGCGACGTCATTTAAGAACCCTTAAAGACCTCTTTAGAAAAATAGCGCCGATGCATAAAATGCCGTCACGGACTCGGTCGTTAGTTTGCGGAGACACTTTGAAATTACACTTAAAATGTCATTGTTTTCAAAGAGCAATCAGCCCGAGTTGCGTAACATCATTCATTTCCTTCAAGGTCTTGTAGCTCCGCCGTTCTGATGCGGTTTGACACACTTGGCATTTATTAGTATGCAGATTTATAGTCGCGAGCACATCAGGAAAACAACGGGTGTGCGCTCGATATCGTCACGTCGACTTTGTTTAGACGTCTCCATTTGCATATTATTACGCAAATTCACCTTGGCTCCCCCGCCGTCGCACTTAAGGGAGTACGATGAAAGGTCAAAGTCCGTCGCGCGAACATCAAGTGTTTCGCGAGGTTCTCGATGGCGTCTGTATTTCTTTGTTTTTCGATGTTTCTTTTTTGGAATATATCCGCGAAAACTCCATTCAGATTTTTGGTGTTTTTTTATTTCGGTTTTTTTCCTTCTTTACTTTGGAGCCGTAAAGCTGCCGTCTGTACGGAGTAAAATCCACACCGTGGAGCGATTCGTTATTTGGTGCCAAGTCGACAAAAACAATTCTAACAACCGCGACAGTCAGAGAGGGTTGATAATCGTACCGGACAACAACAACAACAACAACAACAACAACATCAACCATAACAACAACAAAAAAAGATCTCATCTAACCCGTCCCGCTTACATCGGAAATATGCGAATGACATTTGTGTGTGTGTGTGTGTGTGTGTGCGCGTATGTTTATGTTCGCGCCGAGAGGGCTAAGACAGAACAGCTTGTTCCGTCTCGGTAGCCCTTTTAACCGGAGTGACAAATAACCTATCACCGCTGAAGAAAGTCCCCCCTTGGCCCGCCGGGCCGGGCGATGCCGTTCCAAGCCTTCTCTACTTGTGTCCTAATTCTCACCGTCGCTTTCATCACATAAACTCCACCCCCCGTTCTCCCACCCCCCCCCGGCCCCCCTCCCTCCCTCCCCTCCCCTCCGCCTCCATGTTCGGTACAGCACTGGCGTGTGTGTTGTGTGGGTGTGTGTGTGTGTGTGTAGTCGCGTGTGTGTCGTGTAGTGTTTGTGTGTGCTGTGTGTCGCGGTGGTGGTCGTGTTTGTGTGTGTCCCCCCCCCCCCCCCCCCCCCCTCTCGGTTTGCTAAATAATAATACTATGATAAAAAAGAAGAAAAGTAAAAGAAGAGAAAAAACGCACGACGAAAGCAAAACTAAAACCACCGATGCCTCGCCCTTTCCTGTATGTTTGTTTGAGTTTTTGTTTATTTGTTGTTGTCCTCGTTGTTGTTGTCATCGCTGTCTTCTCTCTCTGTGTGTGTTTCTCAATCTGTTGGGTACCGTGTTGTGTTATTAAAGCAGGAAGCCTGCAGCGCCGCCCGCCGTCGCCCACCCGTCGCCGTCGCTAAGGGCCCACAGCGTAATTATTAAGAGTCGGGGAGGTTTTTCGTTTTTTTTCCCCGTGTGTCGTTATTTATTTATTTCTTTATTTTGCCGCCTCTGCGACTCCCGTGCCTCCCGGAGATGTTATATTATTAGGCTATTACACCCGTCGCTCTCTTCATCATACTGGGTGATGATTGGAGGCAGTGTGCACGTGCGCAACTCTGGGATTGGTGGATGGGGGACACGCCCCCCACCACCCCCACAACCCCCGCCCCCCTCTGTCTCTGAACTGAGTGACCCTGACAAATGCACACACACACACACACAGCGCGCGCGCAGACGACCACACACACATATACATACACACAACAACACCAGGACAGGCCACACC
>PIJE02001525.1:61270-76270 GCA_002895965.2 Coryphaenoides rupestris | reverse complement strand
TTAGAATGCGTACAACGGGACTCGCGGCTCAGGGTGGAACACTGGGTGTTAAGTTTGGCAACGTCTTACAGTCTCTCTTTTTTTACTATTTTACTCGGATAAAAAAAAGGCAAAATTACGATCGCACAAGATGGCAAAGCAGGATAGTGTAGTCGGTTCACCAACAAACGGAACACCTTTTATAATATTTTGCAGCGGAAAGAACAGCAAAAAAAAAAATAAAAAGACCAAAACGAAAGAGATAAACGCAAAAGACCTTTAATGTCTTTTTCGTTTTGTGTTGCGTTCATGAATAACCCGAGCAAAACGAAACTCCCCCCCCGCCGGTAGGTCATCAACGCCATCGAGCAGGACTACCGCCTGCCGCCGCCCATGGACTGCCCCAGCGCCCTCCACCAGCTGATGCTCGACTGCTGGCAGAAGGACCGCAACGCCAGGCCCCGCTTCGCCGACATCGTCAGCACCCTGGACAAGATGATCCGCAACCCGGCCAGCCTCAAGGCCCTGGCCAACATCCCCGCGGTGTGAGTTGTAAAATACGCACACAGAGAGAGACACACACACAAAGACACACACACACCGACAAATCGCTGAGGCTGCGCAAACACGTTCACACGTACGCTTTTGTGTGACACAGACACACACACACACACACACACACACACACAATGAGATAAATATATCCGCGGTGAACCGCACGACCCCACGAGGAAAACATGCACACTTGCACATCACATGCGTGTCTACACAAATCAACTTGTATGCAAAAAAAAAAAGAGGCTCGATTCGCTATTTTCGAGAACCACACAGAAATGTGCACATATTCATATTTGGAAGCCGACTGTATCATTGAGTTCAATTGACTCTTTCCTTTGAAATAGTTTGTTGAGTCTCTGTGTACACTTTGCCTTGATTTCCATCAAAGTCTCACACATATTCACATTTTGAAGCCTATTGTATTGCAGTTCAATTGACTATTTACTTTGAAATAGTTTGTTTAACCTCCGTGTAAACTTTGCCTTGATTTGCATCAAAGTCTCACGCAAACGTCTCAAACTCTGGGTGCTGCATTGCACACCCGACTCCAGTCCGATGAATATTGCATCAAAGCCACACCCTTCCTCCCCTCATCCCTTTATCTGTCTCTTCCCCTTTGTTCCTCTCTCTATCCATCACTATCTCTCTCTCTCTCTCTGTCTCTCTCTCCAGGCCTTCCCAGCCGCTGTTGGACCGCTCCATACCAGACTTCAACACGTTCAGTTCAGTGGAGGACTGGCTGGCTGCCATCAAGATGAGCCAGTACCGCGATAACTTCCTCAACTCCGGCTTCACCTCCTTGCAGCTGGTGGCGCAAATTACCTCCGAGTGAGTTCACTTCAAAACGGCCACTTTTCCTCTTTCTCTTCCCCCTCGGCAAAGGGATTTCCTTCTCCGATTCAGCAAACAAACAGACAGACAGACAGACAGACAAACAAACAAACAAAGACGCAAACGGAATGAATTTTGGATTGATGTCCACAGGAAAATAAATTTCGCACGAGTTGCAACCCACTTTACTTCTACACTGGAACTCAGTACTTCCAGTCCAAGGTTATGAGCTTTTAAAGTCTGTGAATGGAAACACACAGCAGGAAGGGAGGGCAGGTGAGGCTGCTTAAACCAGCCATCCGCCACACACACACACACACACACACACACACACACACACACACACACACCACACACACACACACACACACACACACACACACGCCACAATAATGAAATACTGTAATTTTGTGGAATTAAGTGAATAAAGACGTTGATTTCATTAAAACAAGGATATATATATATATACAGTATATACCTATCTGCACTATATTGCTCAAATAACTCTTAACCCTGGCTGCCCTGCAGGGACCTGCTGAGGATAGGCGTGACCCTGGCCGGCCACCAGAAGAAGATCCTGAGCAACGTCCAGACCATGCGGGTGCAGATGAGCCAGTCGCCCACGCCGATGGCATGACTGCATGCGGCGCTGTCCCGCGGCGAGGGCAGCATTCGGCGGGCCAACGGCGGACCCCGAATGACCCCCGAGCCGTCGGAACGCGCCAGGGTCGAAACTATTGTCTTAATCTGAACCCCCAACGACGCCGCCAAACGACGCCCAACGATCACGGGGCCAACACCAAAACCATCGCCGCCAACACACCAAACACACCAACACCACCGCCACCAAAACCATCACCAAGGAGACCAGGGTTCCCTCATGAAGGCACGCGGCGCGCTACACGGCAATGTGTCCCGCTTGCCCCCCACCACCCCACCCCCCTTCCCCCTTCACCCCCCTCTCCCTTCCCGCCGAATCCCAAGTCCATCCACACTAAGGAAGTTCAGGGTCAACACTTGGAAGCCCCTCCCCCCCCCCCCTCCCCCCGTTCACACTGAAAAAGACAGATCGATCACCTCGTGCTTAAAGACTGCCATTTAGTTTCATCACCACACACTCGCTCCTCCTCCTCCTCCTGACTCCTCCTCCTCCTCCTCCTCCTCCTCCTCCTCCTGACTCTTCCGGACTCTTCCCGACACTTCCTCCTACTTCTCTTCCGTCGTCGTCTTCTTCTTCTCCTTCGAGGACGTCGACAAAATTGAAATCATGAACACCGTCTTGCGTCATCGCGAGTATATATATATATATATCGCGACTAATCACGTTACACCGCCGAAAGTGACACGTGTGAAGCGACGTGCCGAGCGGCTGCTGCGGAGGAAGGAACCGAGGGAAGGGGAAAGGAAAGGAAAGGAAAGGAAAGGAGGGAGGAAGTGCGGTGGTGCGGGCGGCGATTCCTCGTCCTCTCTCCCGTCCGGTGACGACGTCGGCCTGCTTCCCTGTGATTGGCGGAGAGAGCAGCCGCGACCTTGTGTGTTCCGCCCCCCCCCCCAGAGCTGTCTTTTCTGTGGCGGAGGACAACAAACACACAAACAAACAAGAAGCAATTAAGGATCGAGGGACGGCGAGCTGGCGAGCAACGCAGGGATTTACAGCTGGGTACTATAACCACACACTTTAAGCATAGTATTTTTCTCGTCGGGAAAATGGAACGTTTGAACGTTGTACCATAAGAAGACTTTCGTTTTTTGTTTCTTTTTGTTCTTTTTTTGACGTACATTTGTCCGTTTTGTGTTGACTTCCGTCGATGTTTTTTTTTTTTCGCGATCCCTACTTATAGCGAGAAGGACTCTTACCCCTCGGTCGGTTCTATTTTTGACGTCGATGCTACCTGTAGTGGTGGGTGGGGGGGGGGGTGGGGGTGGGAGCGGGACCCAGCCGTGGTGAAGGACTCTTCTCACAACCAAGGGCCCACCCCCACCCCTCCAACAAACCCCCCTCCCCACCCCTCACCACCACCCAGATTCAGATAATATACCTTTATGTTTATCTCTTGCTAAATATGAATATATCTTTCTGGATAAAGAACCTTCATATTGAAGGTGACATGTATGAATATTATATGTAAAGAAGACTCTCTCTCTCTCTTTCGCTCTCTCTCTCTCTCTCTCTGTCTCTCTCTCTCTCTCTCTCTCTCTCCCTCGCTTGTGTTTTTGGCCGAGACGCGATGCGCGGTGACAGAGGCGGGACCGGGGGGGGGGGGGGGGGGGGTGACGGGGGTGTTTGTGATCGACACAAGAGAGGGCGTGTAGATTCCTGTGGTGCACCACTTCCCTGCAGACGATGCTATAATATAATAGACACTGTGTTATTTTGTCTCCCCAACACCCCACCCCACGCCCCCCCACCCCAACACCCCCCCCCCCTTTGATTTCAATGGGGGGTTTCGCGGTGCGGCCGTCCGGATGGGACTTTCCCGCCTCCCGGGAAAAAAGGAAAACTGTATAAAGCGTTGTGTACAAAGAACTCTTAATGTAGATCTATATGGAAACCCGTCGCAAAAGGGAGAGATACAAAGTAAATGGCAAAACTATCCGTGTGTCGGGGAGATGATGTGTTTCAATGTGGGCGTGGCCATGCTGTCTCTTGCTGGTGAGCACTTACTTGTACAGACATTTTTAGTTTTTTTTTTATATTTGTTTCTTTATTTTGTTGTTTGTTTGTTTGTTTGTTTGTTTTGGTTTTGTTTTTTTTTTGTCTTCTGTTCGGATCCGTTTGTCGTTTTGAAAAATTGTACGCAAAGTCTTGGCGCCAAATCCGGAGCGAGATCCGGAGAGGAACCTCCACGCCGCGGCCGGCCCCCGTCCACGGTGCGTATCTGCCCGCTTACAGTGTGCTCCGGTGATTTCGCATTTTCATTTCCGCTCTCGCAGGGGGGGGGGCGTCGTCCTGGCCGAGGCTAGATTGAGCGTTCAATGGTGTGAAGTGGTAATCAAGTTGTTTGGAGAAAAAAGTTTGGGATTTTTTTTTTCCTGTCGGGGGGGGCTTTTTGAAGATGGTGAGAAGGAACATCTTGGGGGGGGGGGCAGAGCTTTGCCAACACCCCACACACACCTGGCGCCGGCCCGATAAACATCCACTTAAAGATTCTCCCGGCTTCCCTCGTCCTCCTCGTCCTGCTCCTCCTCCTCTCTCTCTCTCAGCCCGGCGCAGACCTCAGCAAATCCCTGATGCAGCGAATTCTCTCTCTCTCTCTCTCTCTCTCTCTCTCTCTCTCTCTCTCTCTCTCTCTCTCTCTCTCTCTCTCTCTCTCTCTCCCTCTATACGTTTTTCCCATGCAGTGGGAGCAGCCGTGTGGAAAAGCCCACAGCATGCACCCGTGGCTCCGGGATCCACCATGTTTTATTCATATAAGGGAAAACATTCCCCCCGTATAACAACTTCCTGCCACTGGAACTGGAACGGGGAAAAAAAGCTTTGGGTTTTGGCGCCGTCGCTCAGTTTGTGAGAGGACTTCCTGAAACGGAATTGTTCCCGCGGGTGATTGTTTGTGACGTGCCGTGGCGATGTTTTGAAAACCAACATATAAATGCAGATATTTCTATTTATTTATTTTTCGGTCTGAAAACGGGAGAGAGTTGGGATTTGCGCGCAAGGCTGAGTTCATACGGCGGAACGGGTTTTGATTGCGCCGTGATTGGCCCGGCACGCCGCGGCCGGCGCCTGGACTGCATCTGGCGGGAAACCTCCGGACAGCCTCGTCGGCGTCTGCGTCTTTTTAGTTTGTCCGATTTAGCCATTCTTAGCCGCCTTCTTACCGCCGCGCTTACGGCTTCTTACCTCCGCTAACAAGGCCTGGCGCTAAGAACCGTACACGGTGCTCACCACCACCGGCGTTGTGTAGCAGCCCGCCGTCGTTTGCAGATTCGCGATTCCTGGAGCGTTCCAAGGAAGCGCTGGCAACTATTTCAATTTCGAGTCGGACACATGACTGACGACGGCGCGATCCACCTGGCTTCCAAAATTAGAAATTGATGGCAGGCCCATTAGCAGATTATTAAGTATACTCACCCGCCCGGCCTGCTCGACGCCCCAACCCTCCCTCCCTCCCTCCCTCCCTCCCTCTACCTCCTCTCTCTCCCCCCTCCACCTCCTCTCCCATCAACTGTCCTCCACTATCTCCCCGCCGGGCTGCTGCATCCCTGGCGAGCCTCCAGGTCGTTTATCCTGGGTGTAACCAAGCTGTCTGGAGGCCAGCTTTTGGACTGTCTCCGGGGGTCCGGTCTGAGTAATGTTTGGCCCCGTACTCCAGCGGACCCCGGCGAAGGGAGCAGTCACCTGCCGGGACCCATCTGATAGACATCTGATTAGTCGGGGGGGAGAGTGGGGAGGGTAGACTAATGGGTGGGTGGTGGGTGGTGGGCGGGGGGGGGGGGGGCTGACGCTCACACACACACTCAGGCGCTCACACACACACATGGACAGACACATGCACACACAGACACACACACACAGATGGACACACGCAGATGGACACGCACACGGACACGCACACACTAATAAGAGGGGGCTGATGCAAACACACACTCAGAAACTCACACGTGCACACACACACATGGACAGACACACACAGGTGGACACACGGACACATGCACACGGACACGGACACATACACTAATGGGAGGGGCTGATGCAAGCACACACACTCAGACGCTCACACGTGCACACACACACATGGACAGACATAGACACACTCACACACAGAGACGGACACACACAGATGGACACACATACACACACACATGGATACAAGGCACATCCGTACGACACACACAGTGAGGAGGAAGTCGTTTTATCGTCCGATCGTCTGGTAGCTAATGGTAATGGTGGGAGAGAGAGAGAGAGAGAGAGCATGTGTGTGTGTATGTGTGTGCGTCATGTGTCTGAGAGGAGATGGGTGAATCGATGGGTGGAGCCTTCACAGTAAAAGGAACGTTAGAGAGAGAGAGAGAGAGAGAGAGAGAGGTAGAGAGAGATTAAAAAACGACGCGGTGCCCCTGAGATGACGAGAGCGATACGGTTTAGCTGCTGCAAATGACCAGAGAGCAATGGCAATTTTAACCCATAAATAGCGCCTGTGTTTTACCCTTGAAACAGGAATACCCTGCATTAGGCATTAGGAGTGACCAGTGATTTCCCAGTCGTGCAATGCCCCCCCCCCCCTCCCCCCCACACACACACACACATACGATCCTTCCTTTGAAAACACACTTCAAAGAATGACGATAGCCAATAATTAATGGTAATAATGGTAATAATTCATCATGCATAATTCATGTCTGTTATTTTTAGGCCAACGCAGGGTAGTCCTTGGTGACCCTAACGTGTGTCTTTCTTTCTCTCTCTCTCTCTCTCTCTTTTTTCTCTCTTCCAGGCTATGGATTCCTGTCACACACACACCACACACACACACACACACACACACACACACACACACACACACACACACACACACACACACACACACACACACTACACACACCACACACACACGCACGGGGGAGACGCCAGGCCCGGATGTAACCGGTCAAGACGGAGGTGTTTTGGAAGCCATTTTGAGACGTTCAGATTTTCATCGTGGGCCTAATGGCCCCACTCTGTGGTACACAACAAAATGAAGAGAAACTGAATGTCATTGAGTCACTGTTTGAATGTGTGCGTGTGTGCGTGTGTGTGTGTGTGTGTGTGTGTGTGCGTGTGTGTGTGTATGTGTGTGCGTGCACGCATATGCATATCGGTGCATGTGTATCCTTGTGCAAGAGCAAGTGTTTATGAGCGAGGACGTATTTATGTGCACAGAAGTCGGCTATATTGTCTTACCTCCCCTTTTCTGTCTTTATATAGCTACCACTTGTAAATTGTGACGAGTATGTGTCAACAGTTTGTAAGCTGTAACTTTCTGAGAACCATTGTACTAAAAATGCACTCAATAAACGCCTTGGAAATCAAGTCCGTCTCGACCCCGTGGGTCTGTGAAGCGTGCGCACGTTTAATACGAACCGCCAACGAACGATTCCGCAGTTCGGTTTTTCCTTTCATTGCCGCTGTGTGCTGTGTGTCTGTGTGTGTGTGTGTGTGTGTGTGTGTGTGTGTGTGTGCGTGTGTGTGTGTGTGAGCGTGATCTGAGGTGAGGTGAGCTGTTTTTTTTTCTGTGTGTTATTCGTTCTTTTTAATCCTCGCCAACACAGCGGCAGCAGCAGCAGCAGCGGCGGCAGCGGCTAAGTGTGCAGCCTGGAGTCTAATGTGAGGCTTTTTATAATGTCAGGGGAAATAAGCAGAGGTTGTCTGTGTTGCCGTCAGCCTTGCGACAGCCCGTGTTAAAAGCCATCCGTCACAAACAAACAAGCCGTCACTCGGAATACACACTCACACACACACGCACACACACACACACACACACACACACACACACGCACACACACAGAGGCGCACGAGCTTCCCAATAAACGGAGCCGGTCGTGCCAAGAAATAACAAAAAAAAAAGGACAATATTTTGACAAAACGCCGCAAATTATCCCTCCCGCTGTAAGTGCCGCACTGATTGACACACACACACACACACACACACACACTCTCTCACACACACACACACTCAACACAGGACCACACAGGTAGACTACACTCTTCAATCCCGGCTTTGATGGACGTTTTTTATAAAGCTGTTAGCTACTGAGGGGAGTGTGTGTGTGTGTGTGTGTGTGTGTGTGTGTGTGTGTGTGTGTGTGTGTTCTACACAGTAATGATATGGTTAATGAGGGGAGGCAGGAGAGTTTTGGGGTGGGCGGGGGGTTATGCAATTCCGAGCATTAGTCCGTTCGTAACTGTTCATGATTCTCAGAGATTGATAACGCGTGCCGGGTTCTGTGGTTCTTAAGCCCTCCCAGAAAACCAAATCGGGAAAAACACGAGACCGTTATTTATTCGTATTTCTTTTATTCATGTGTACGTATCTTTCATTTATTTATCCGTCCGTATTTCGCTCCTTGTGGTTGTAAACACGTCAGTAAAAACACATTTTTCAGCCCTGCCTTCCGTTCCTATTCCTATCGGCTCGCGCGTCGTCGCCGCTGGCTTAGCCCGCCGGAACTTGATGAGCTTCCTCGATCAGAAGGAAGAAAGTGAGGCAGGGAAGGAAGGAAGTAAGGAAAGAAAGAAAGAAAGAGCACCCATCGTAGGGCGGAGCGTTCCTCAGCACAGGCGGACGCCTTACTACTCCCGAGACCCCACAAGGTCGCCAGATCGGCTTAATTGCACTTGTAGCGCTCGGCTAATAGTCAATTAAACAGCTGTAATGGCTAGTCATACAGCTAATGTGCTGCTCGTTAGCCGTTTGCCTGGCCTTTACGCTTTAATAGATACGTCTGTTTGCTACTCGCACCGCGGTCATTAGCAAGACGAGAGCATATATATCGCCGTGTTGTCAAAAATCCACGAACAAATAAATAAATAATACGGAGCGCGGGACACGTTACGTTTAGTGGTCATTGATAGCTCTGCGCAGAGGTGTGTGTGTGTGTGTGCGTGTGTGTGTGTGTGTGTGTTGCCGCACGCGGGAACATAAATAAGACGAGACGAAAGACGAACCGAAAGGGTACTGCGGACGGAAGAAGACGAAGATAAAGAAAGCGAGCCTGGAAGAGTCCCTTAACGGTGTACCCAATCTCCATCATCCGTGTTTACCTTACCACCTCCCCAGTGGGAGGCTGCGTCCACGTTAGAGAGTCACGGGAAGTTTAAAAAGTGACTTCTCAGCAGCAAAAACAAGCCCCGCCCCCAACCCCCCCCCCACCCACCTAATCAATATTCCCCCAAGCAATCAGCTGCAAGAAAGAGAACTCCTGCAGAGAAGCATTAGGTGGGGGTGGGTTGCGGGGGGGGGGGGTGTAGGCAGGTATAGGTGGTGGTGGTGGTGGTGGGGGTGGGCGGGGGTAGGGGTGGAGGAATAAGTAAGACTTCCTGCAGTGCAGATCTGAGACTGGGTTGGTGGTGGGGGTGGTGGTGGAGAGAGGTTGGGGGTGGGGGTGGTGGTGGAGAGAGGGGGAACACTTGGAGTGAATCCACAAACGGGCGGTGAGAGTGGAACACGGTGGACTTTTTAGAGCGACTGGAGCGAGGAAAGAGAAAAAAGGCGGGAGCATTATGTCAGAGTAGCGGGGGAGCGAGAGAGAGAGAGAGAGAGAGAGAGAGAGAGAGCCGCGGTAGAAAGAGAAAGACCTCAATCCTGTTCTCTTTGTACGTATTGTGTGTGTGTGTGTGTGTGTGTGTGTGTGTGATGACAGAGAGAGAGAGAGAGAGCGAGGGAGGGCGAGAAATGGAGGGATCTGCATTGGCTGAGAACACACCACCGAGAACATACGGTAGCTAGGCGAGGGTTTTTGGCCCCGTGTTTGTCCGTCCGTCCGTCCGACTCTAATCTAATCTGGAGGCTCACAGGCTGTGTGACGGCCTCAGCAGTGGAGGCATTGTGCATATTTATCCAGCTTCCGGACGGGAAAAAACACCTCGGAAGACCGATGATGAGGTTGATGATTCACAGGCAAAAAAAGCCAACGGCCCCTGTCTTTATGAAGAGCGATGCGGGACACACAGCAGACGTGAGCGACGCAAAACTGGAGAAATCGGAAAATGTGTTGGGGGGGGTGGGGGGGGGGGGGGGGTTTGTGTGTGGGGGTTTTTTGTGTGTGTGTGTGTGTGTGTCCGCCTCAGTCCATTTGCACGGGGAGTCCTACAGTCTAACCAACCACCTCGCGGGCAGTAATTTGAGTGTGGGCCTGTACTCTATCATTTCTTCTTCCTCCTCCTCCTCCTCCTCCTCCTCCTCCTCGGTAAGCGGTGTTAGGGAAAATGTAGCACACTCTGACTCATCCCATTTGGATGTCAGGCCGTGTCTGCCGGAACAGTTATGTACCGTCGGCTGCTGTTTTCCCTTTGTTTACGATGCTCCATTGAAGTCGAGGGCAGATGCCTTTTAATTTGTATGAAGAAAAAATAGAAATACAATATTTAATGTGTGAGATGGTTTAAAATATACAACAAATATTCTAATAAAACACACAATGTATGTACTGTGATATAACCGTCATTATCCGAACACTTTTATTGCTCAAGACGAGACGTGCAAGACTCAGCCTCGGTTTGCGGCGCAGATGTTAAAAATCAGACGGCAACAAATTACTTGTTGACAACAGTCAACAAACAACACAAATCAACCGACGGTTAATGTTCAAACAACACCCACAGCGAGTTTGAACAACCAAACGCTCCGAGTGAAAGTGTAAAACCAATCTTTATTCATCTGTTATGTTACCGACTTTTCTTTATCTGTGCGCGGATTTGTAATTAGTTCACCGATGGCCCCCGCGCTGAATTGGGCGTAAACACTTTGTTTAGCAAAGCACCGGGATCACACACTTAATGGCTGAAGACCTTTCTCCTTTTGTGTGTGTGGATGAACAAATACATCCGGCACCTGTGTCAAATGAGATTTTGTCTCTCAGAGGAGTTCGTCAAATTTAATTATAATACATATAATTACCAAAGGCAATCTTCTGTGTGGTAGGAATAATCATTTCAGCGGGATGTTGACACCTGGAGGGACAAGACATAATTTCTAGACAGCTCAGAGTGACAGGGGAAAGGGAGCGAGCGAGCACCGGTGAGAGAGAGAGAGAGAGAGAGAGAGAGAGAGAGAGAGAGAGAGAGAGAGAGAGAGAGAGAGAGAGAGAGAGAGAGAGAGAGAGAGAGAGAGAGAGAGAGAGAGAGAGAGAGAGAGAGAGAGAGAGAGAGAGAGAGAGAGAGAGAGAGAGAGAGACAGAGAGAGAGAGAGAGAGAGAGAGAGAGAGAGAGAGAGAGAGAGACTGTTGAGAGTGTTGTGTTCACAGCAGGGAAAATGAAAGTTACATCCCCACACTCACTGAGAAGGGAAGACTTAACCACTCCGACTTTATTTATGATATGCAGAAAATTAAATGACTTTCTGCACGACTTTCAAGGGCCGGATACACGGCAATTATTTTGTTTTAGATTATTTTATCTTGCTTGATATAAATCTGTGAAGAATTAACGACAGGGTCACATATTAGTACCTTAAAAACGAGTAAAACTAGTTTAGTATTTCATACATTTCTTCTCAAGGTTAGCGATTGAGCGCATGTTTCTCAACATGGCAAAATGCACCAACATGGCAACCCTTGCCAACATTTGTCGTTCATAATCAGGTATTGACATCATATCGTGAAATATTGCAATGATTACAACGGTAATAAAGTCAAGGTACAGTTCTAAACTTGCAACTTACGACACATTAATGTTACGAAAGGAAAATAAGATTTTACCCAAAATACTGAATACTCAAACTTAATATAATAATTCTCATCACTGTTGACCATGGAGTATTCCGGTTGTGTTCGCGGTGAGAAGAGAGAAGAGCAGAGAAACCAGGAGTCAGGATGGGTCCTGCACCGCGGTAACCTCAATGGGTTCCTCCTCAAGGTGCCGAAGGGTTATAGGGAGGGAGGGAGGGAGGGAGGCAGGGAGGGAGGGACTGCACCCTGGCTCTCCCCCAGCCAGGCCCCCCGCCGGGCCTAATCCCCCCCCCCCCACACACAGAGCCCTGCTCCCGGCTCCGCCCCGCTGCGCTTCGATCGCCGTGCGAATCAATGAAATATTTTCCCACCAAAATGAAGAAAGAAAGAGAGAGGGGGGAGGGAGGGGGGGAGGGAGGGAGGGAGGGGGTGAGGGGGGGAGCGGGCGAGCGGACGGCAGGCTGAGATCCGCAGCGAGTCAAGGTCCGCCTAATTAGGGAGTTCACACAAAAGGGCATCCTCACTCCGCGTCTCCGAACAACACGCGCCGAGACAAAGAACCAAAAGACCGAGAGTCGCCTGTGAAGCAGAGGAAATAATGGAAAGGCTATTATGAAGGTCATACGCCTCCCACACTCTCTCTCTCCCCGTCTCTCTCTCTCTCTATCCCCGTCTCTCTCTCTCTCTCTCCCCGTCTGCCTCTCTCGCCCTCGTTACGACGGCCGATGTTGGCTTTCGAGGCGCGTGTGTCTTCTTCTTTAATCGTCTGCACAGTCACCCGTTATTTGTCGCCCCGTACGCCGCCCCCCCACCGCCCCCCCCTCTCGCACGAGGCCTGTCGCACCGCGCGACGCTGGAAGCACCCCTTTTAACCCCTAATGTTATAATGACTCCGGAAGGGTGAAGTGAGGAGACTGAGACAGAGACAGCGGCACAGAGAGCTCTCTCTCTATATATATATATTTATATATATTTAAATATATATATATAAATGGAACTGCACTCTCCCTGGCTCCATAATTCTCTCCACTACAGCGATCGTTTGTAACGTGTCTTATTAAAGCACCCGTACGTACCCGAGCTAGTGGGATCTTGACTGGGATCTCGGGGATCCGTGCGTGCGATGACTTTGACCCCCCCCCCCCGGCCGCCAGCCGGTCACCACCGTATGCAAAAGGGAGCCCGGGAAGACGACACTGATCTCGCTTTAATGAGGGCACGCCGTGGAATACTGCTGACCGACGGAGATATCTCATCAAGTCCAGTTGGCCGTCTGTCCTCCGCGTCAAGACTTTCTATGCTCTATATATCTATCCTCATATGTATTACGTGTTCATTATTACCTTTAAGATGACTTATTGAATATCACATTTCAAACGTGGGCATCGAAGGGAGGCGACACGCCGCGAGTCGAGGCGAAGCCGAGCAAATTTGATAGATCTTCCGGAGCAGATAGCCGGCGACGCGGGGGGAAGCTAAATATTGGTCAGGGAGTGCTACCGCTAGCTCTCTCTCTCTCTCTCTGTGTGTGTGTGTGTGTGTGTGTGTGTGCGTGTGTGTTGCCGCTCGCTCGGAATCTCTCTCAGGATCCGAGAAGAAGCTCCGGTCCGTGGATAATGGTATTCATAACTCTGTGACGAGGAGGAAGAGGAACGCGCCGCATGTTGATACTTTATGCATGCGGCGCCTGTAAAGCGAGCGCCGCCGCCACCGCCGCCGCCGCCGCCGCCATCACCGGGCAGACACTTGACTTTATGACTCGCCGGCACGAGTGCTCCGGGGCGAGGTGTTGTCGAAAAATAAATGCGTAATTAAAAAAAAATACATTCTAATTTCCGATTGGCCGCGCCAAGAGTCGTTGTTAAAACGACACGATAAAGACACATCTGTGGCGGCGTAAATCAACGACCGAAATGTTAAAACTCTCTCCTCATCAACAAGCCCCCACTTAACCGACTTATATTTCCCAATTATTTATTCAACGACAGGCGCTTATTATCACAGAATGCATGTATCATAGAATCTTGTGTGTCCAGCGTTTTCTCCCTGATACCGCGTTAAAATTCGCCAATTTTTGTCATTTTTCCCGTTAATAAATAATGCGTTTAGTGCAACATTTCCGCACTAAAATATGCATTCTACCTCGAGGTCTGTCAGCCACCGGACAGTCTTGTGGAAGAGAGGCAGCTAGCACGTCGCTCAGGATCGCTCAGGAACGTCTCTCCGGTTTCCCGCGCGCTAAACAACCTGAACACACTTGAAGGCTTCTTCTGACCGGTCGTTCCGTCGGTCTACGACGATGATCGACGCGCCGAAGAAGACGGAGCGTTTAGGATCACGTTAAAGTGTTCGGCTGTTTTGGGCCTTACAGTGCAGGCACGCGTGTGTGTGTGTGTGTGTGTCTTTGTAAGTCGCTTTGGATAAAAGCGTCTGCCAAATGCCCTCGATGTAAATGTAAATGTGTGTGTGTCTGTGTGTCAGTTGTGCGTTATTGTGTACGTGTACGTATATCTGTTTCCTGTTGTTGCTGTCGAGTATGAGCATCGGGGTGTGAGCCGTGTGTGTGGAAGGTAAGTGTGGTGTGTGTGTGTGTGTCTGTGTGTGTGTGTGTGTGAACAATACATGTGCCATGTGACACACGTGGGTGATGTGTGCATCACCGTTTTGCGTGTGTGTGTGTGTGGTGTCTGTCAGCGTGGCTGTCTGTGCATGTGTGTGCGCCATGGAGCCAGGTCCCTGATGGGCGTGTGTGTGTGTGTGTGTGTGTGTGTGTGTGTGTGTGTGTGTGTGTGTGTGTGTGTGTGTGTGTGTGTGTGTGTGTGTCGGTGTGTGTGTGTGTGTGTGTGTGTGTGTGTTTGTGTGTGTGTGTGTGTGTGTGTGTGTGTGTGTGTGTGTGTGTGTGTGTGTGTGTGTGTGTGTGTGTGTGTGTGTGTGTGTGTGTGTGTGTGTGTGTGTGTGTGTGTGTGTGTGTGTGTGTGTGTGTGTGTGTGTGTGTGTGTGTGTGCAGCCTATCTGGATCTTTCAGGCCGTTAGTGTGTCGGTTCGACTGTTGTGTCTCTTTCCACTGCCTTTAACAACCGATCGACGGCCCCCTGAGAGCCACTTAGTCGGCGCTCCATCCAGCCGCTTGAGTTACAGCTTACACACACACACACACACACACACACACACACACACACACACACACACAGACACACACACACGCCCACACACACACCTGATGAAGTAATATTACCATGGTCATGGGATCAGGCTCTTTTTGTCTGT
>PIJE02001525.1:44365-56865 GCA_002895965.2 Coryphaenoides rupestris | reverse complement strand
ACCGCTCCAAAAACCCCCAGACAAACAAGAAATAAAAATGAAGAAACACATTACATTCATTGTTGTGTCAACCTGTCGCTGATTTATGAAAAAAACAAAAAATAAAAGTATAAAAGCCCTGTTGGATCTCTGCCAGTGTGTGTTCTACTTATTTGTAAAGGGTGTGTGTGTGTGTGTGTGTGTGCGTGTCGTGTGTGCTGTGTGGTGTTGTGTGCTGTGTGTGCCTGTGTGTGCTGGTGCCTGTGTGTGTTGTTGTGTGTGCGCTGTGTGTGGTGTGTGTAGGGGAGGGTAGAGAGAGAGGGAGACGAACACAAGGAAGCTTCCAGCGTCTTCATGAATCCAATTACCAGCGTCGAGCAGACTCTTATCAAGGAAGTCTGTGCCCGCGCATATTGACGGGGAATTAGAGCCCAACCCACCAACCCCCCCCCCCACAACCCCCTCCCCCCCACTCTTCGCGCCGGCGCGTCACGCATTTAACACACACGGGACACGTGTGTAGTGGTTGGTGGTGGAGGGCATGGCCCAGCAACACGCGGCAGCCGCAACAACAAGAACACGTAACAGAGCAAGGCAGGACAGGCATCAAATATTTAAAGCGATGGCGGCATCAGCTCTGACAGATCTCCCAGGGTCCCTGGCAATATTTATATCTTTAAAAGCGCGTTTTTATTTGTATTTTTTAACAAGGAAGATGAATCTCATACATATAAATCAGCCCCCCCACAACCCCCCCCCTGAATTGAAAGAGTCTGATAATCCCAGGCCATCAGGAAGGAGGATACTGGTTAATGAAACTGTCATCTAATGGCAAGATGAAATCAAATTACCTTGTCTATCTGCTCTAAATGTAATGCAATATTAACCGATCCCCAAAGGCCATCGAGCTTTAAATATTTGGTTAAAGATGTCAATTACCATCCATATCCATAGCGCCGGGGGGATAAAAAGATCCATCTCCATCACTTAGAATGTGATATTTTCGGAGTCTGACGACCAGACACCGAATGGACGGATATTAAGTTTTTCTTTGTCTTCTAAATCGGGAAGTTTGCGGCCGGAGTTCTTTTTTCTACTGGGTGGCCCTGTTAGAAAGACCGGGAACGGCGTGTTTCTCTTCCCGGAGAAGCGATCGAAATAAATCAATGCAGATGGGCCCGAGATGAGTGGGGATTGTCCTAGAAACAGAATGCGCCAATTAGTTCGTTCCCACTGGTCACTTCCCCCCCCCCCCCCTCCTGGCCCAGAGCCCATGGGGCAATCCGGGCTACCCCTGTCATCACCTCCGCGTGCGTCGGTACGTTCGGCCGCGCGCACAACAAAACTGAACAAACATTTTTCTCACTCGACTCAAGGTTGGATGGCATGCCTCGTTTGAAAAGTTGGTATTTAGGCCTCATGTTTGTCTTGTTTGCTGAGTTGTATTTGTATCTAATATGGAGGCCACACTAGAGAGTCCGGCCGATCACAACCGATTGGTGCTAACTTTTTACGAAGACAAAGAATTAATATTTAATCGTCGTTTGTTGGGCGGTCGATGTGAGTATGAATAATAGTTGCTCTAAGAAATAAATACTTCATTGGTGCCCTCGTGGGGTGGGGGGGGGGCGGTCAAGCCTAATATTATAACAAATAAAACTCAGACATACAACAAGACGATAGCGATGAAGTATTTATTTCTTAAAGCAGTTTATTTAATCGCGTCGGCGAATGGTAATCTTCGCCGCGTTCTGCACATGTGCAGTGCGGATCCTCCGCTCGTCAGATCCTCCCCGACGAGGCGACAAGGACGGAAGTGGAGGAACCAAAAAGGGACAAGTAGAGAGAACAGAGGAAATAGGAAAGGAGACAGGAGAGAAGGAGAGAGGAGTCACACATAAAGCAATGGAGACAACTGTGTTCACAGGGAGGCTCTGAGGAGATGGAGGATGAAGGGGGGGAGGAGAGGAAACAAAAGCGTCAGGAGAGAGTGAACAAGGGGACACAGAGGGAGGGAAGAGATGAAGAAGATATGGGAGTAAGAGGGAGGAAGAGGAACTAGGGGGGCGGGGGAGTATCGCCCGATATTCATGTTGGCGTTTTGTAATGAATTATCAGTCTGGCCTCGGCTGGGCAGCGAGTTGATTTCCCAACATGGCCACGGCGACGTTACGTCGTTCAAAAAAGCTCCAGCCAATCACGCTCTCTTTGCTCTCGCCAAATCCGGCTGGAAATGAAGCAAAACGTTGTATTCTAATCAGAAAAAGAGCCTTTCGTGCAGATTTCTGTTAATCTCTTAACATCGTTATTCAGTCTATTTCGAACAAAAATTTGTTTTGATCGCGCCGTAGATTTGCTCAACTTTCCTGGGATGCCGCCATTTAGCATTTATTGTGCAGACTGTGGCGTGCCGTGTCCCCCATACACTGAGACTCACTCCCCCCGGAGTGCTGATCGGTCCGGGCATTTTAAAAACATTTTTGGAGAAGTCTTTGAGCAGGATCACGGCTGACAGACTTGATCGTTCTCCTGATCTTCATACTGATCTTCAGAGATCAACAGAATGTGAACACGCAAGATCATGGGGGGTGGGGGGGTGGGGGGGGGGGGGGGATGGAGGGGTAACATCTGGCGGGGGCGACACAGTGGGGGGAGTAAAGGAGGAGGAGGAGGAGAGAGGAGGCGGAGGAGGAGAGAGAGAGGGAGGAAGAGACACAACGATGAGGAGTTGGAGGAGGAGGAGGAGGAGGAAGGAGGAGGAGGAGCCCACAGGGGCGGCGATGCAGAAGAAAGTGAAACCAGAGAATCGCAGTTCAAAAGGAGATAGATGGTAATTAAATAAGCCCACCACCGACACCACAACGCCACCATGGCGCACCATCCTCTCTCCACCACCACCACCACCACCCTTAAAGATACAGCCAGGGAAAAATCTCTCGGGTAAAAACTGCAATAAAATAGCAAACAAAAACGCCGCCTGTGCAAGCAAACAAACAAACAAACAAACAAACAAACAAACAAACAAACGCTGTGAATAAGAGAACGAATAAAGCCCACTCAGAGAGAGAGCAGAAGGTAGGAGAGGAGGAAAGTGAGCGAGACAGGGAGGGGAGGAGGAGGAGGAACAACAAGAGTCAATAGCACAGCAGTGGCGCACATCTTCCCTGCATCTGCGTGCCGCTGGATGGGGGAGATAAGCGCGTCTCCACATCCTCGCAGGAAGGACACCACAAGACGGATGATGGGAGCAAATATGCTCACGCTCAATCTATAAGACATAATGGGGGAGCTGGGAAGATAGCGGCACGCAGGCTGCTGCGGGCGTGCCGGGGCGCCTGCGTGTGTGTATCGGAATGTGTGTGTGTGTGTGTGTGTGTGTGTGTGTGTGTTGTGTGCATCTGTGTGTGTTTGTGCAAAATATGTGCACATGTGTGTGTGTGTTTGAATGTTCGTTTGTGCATGTGGTTTTGTGTGTATGTGTGTGTGTGTGTGTGTGTGTACTGGAATGTCTGTGTTTGTGTCTATATGTGTTGTGTGTGTGTGTGTGTGTGTGTGTTTGAATGTTCGTTTGTGTGCATGTGTGTGTGTGTGTGTGTGTGTGCGCCGTGTGGTGTTGTGTGAACATGTGTTGTGTTTGCGTTGCATGCATGTTGTTGGTGTGTATTGGAATGTTCGCTTGTGCATGGTTGTTTGTGTGTTGTGTGTTGTGTGGGTGTGTTGTTGTCGTGTACTGGAATTGTGTGCGTCTTGTGTGTATATGTGTTGTGTGTGTGTGTGTGTGTTTGAATGTTCGTTTTGTGCATGTGTGTGTGTATGTTTGTGTGCATGTGTGTGTGTGTGGTGTGTGTGGTGTGTGTGTGAACATTGTTGTGGTGCGTGCATGTTGTGTGTGTGTTTGAATGGTGTGTTGTGTGTATTGGTATGTGTGTGCGTGTGTGTGTGAATATGTGTTGTGAGCATGCACTGCATGTGTGTGTGTTTTGAATGTGTGTTTGTGTGCGTTTGTGTGTCTGTAATGTTGTGTGCATGTGTGTTCGTGCATGTAATTGTTTGTGTGTGGTGTGTGTGTTGTGTGTGTGTATATTTGCGTGTGAATGTGTGTGTGTGTGTGTGAGTTGCACGGCCGATGCATCCAAATATATCGACGCTGGGCGGACAGGCCCTCCAACCCGCCTCCGTGTTATTGTTCCGCTTTTAGTCACACGACCGCACGGACGTGAAATGAAAATTGACTTTTTACCTTCAACTCATTTCCTCCAAAATCAGAGAGCATGAACGATACCATCGATGGCATCGCTGCGCCGCGCCGCCGCTATCGAAAAAATCTAATCCAGGAACGATTAATATGCATCCCCTCGCTGATCCATAATATTCAGTTTATATCTTTAAACAAACAGACCAATACTGTGGGTTTTGCTGTCATATTATTATCATAGATGTGGCGTCTTTCACTGTGTCCCACGCACACCTGGACAGGGAATCGATTGAATATTATAAAGTAAAGCAAAAGTCGCCTTTGTGGTCTTTAAAGGACGAAACTCCGCCGATGCCTGTCAATGTTCAAAGCCTACAGTGGCGGAGCCGATCTTATTGATGCTTTCTTGTCTTTACTTTTTGGACAAATGAAACATTAACAAGTTTGAAAAGTAAAACGACGCTATAATGCCCAATTAATTCTAAAAGGAGGCGCTGAAGAAATCGACCTTGATAGGAAACACAACTGCCGTTTAGTCATAACTTTAACCAATGTCATTAAGATGACGAACACTAATTACAAAGCAAACAGTTGGTGTTTCAATTCACAATGGCGGGGGGGGGGGGGGGGGTACTTCAAATCAAATCTACCAGCAAATCAATCAAACCGACAAAGTTTTTTTTTCTAGAAAGTAGTGTTTCTCGTGTACGCCCCTCGCTTCGGGAAGAATAAATAGGTATTATAAAACCGAGCATCAAAGTTAGTCTTTGGCGGCGGCTCACATCACTGCTATGTATAGATCACAGGGAGCCTTCTGAGACTGAGCTCGCAGCCGCCTCGCCTGAGCCTGCACAGGTACCGCGGTGGGGGGTGATGGGGGCTTCGACGAATCATTACAGAGGCTTCCTGAATAAGAAATGTGTTGTTTACTGCTACGTGTGCCAGAACTCCGAAGTAAAAGTGTGACTTTTTTCAAAGCGTACACCGTCGCTTGCGTCTGGGCGAGATCGTCGCGCGCTTGCGTCGACGCCGTGCGCATCTCAGACCATGCCGGCGGTGTCTACATGCTAAAGCTTCCCGCGAGCGTGGTCACTCGCAGGTTAACATGCGACGCTGCGGTACAAACGTGCTAAAGCCTGCTAAGCGTGCACCCAGCTTTAAGTCCGCATAATTTTTGAAGTATACGTAATTTTAGGGGAGCTATCAAGTCGTCTGTTGTTTTTGTGCGACTGTGTGATTGGAAAAACATCTCCGGCAATGGTACACGTCTGTCTGTCTGAGAGTTAATGTCCATAGTACAGCTTTATCAATTTCAATGCCTCATTTTCAGCGTCTTCGGGCTTTGTGTGACTGAATGCCTCAGCTCCCAACACTAACCAAATTTGACACTCAAATGTGTCACATTTGATTGTGAACAATCAAATGTGTGCCAGAGAGTCTCGGCCACATTAAGGTAATCGTTATAAATGTGCAGACATCTCATCCATCTCAAATTATCTCCGACTCGACTACCTCTACGCTTGGTTTGTTTGTTCCGAGTCTTCGCTGCAAACTCCGAATTAGCGCTTAACCAAATTCCACTTAAGGGTCCGCACACGCCGGCCCGTTTACACAGGAGAAATATGCAGATTCTACAATCGTTTTTGACTATTTTATTTAACTGAACCTATCAACATCAAGCTGGGAGAAAACTCCCAGCTTGACATAGGTGTAGGAAACCCATCACAACTCATGATAATCTAGAAAGATCCGTTACACATCTCTTCCACTACGGCATTTTTCTGCTTTGTTTCCACTGCCCCGAGTAAAAACTCTACTATGACAATCCCATGACAGCTTCTTCACAAAAGCTTTACAAACTTTTTGTTTTTTCCCCCCCCCAACAAGCTTTCATGTACCAACGCTCACCTCCTCCGTGAACAGTTTGCGGTACGTCTGTCTGATTTGAGGAGCTTCAAGTATTCTGCAATCTACCTTTCAAAAGATGTGGGTTGCTATCTGGCGCAACATGATTGATATACGACGGTATGTTCCCTTGACAACGGGATCGTATGTCTGCTATGTTTCTGTGTATCCTATAGCATTATTGGGCGCCTAATTATGCACACTGATGCTTGATTGTGATGTATCTACGATTTACTGTAGATTTTTCCTTGTATGGCTGATGTACCGCCCACAGTTTGTGTCATAAATGGTGTTCTTGTGTATTAATTCACACACACACACACGTACAAGCCACTGACTGCAACGTAGCTACTTATTCCTGTGTTTAAAGCAATCCCATCCCATTCTAACTAGAAGTGGAGTATACATTCATTTTTTCCCCCATTTTAAATGACTTCTAAACGACTTATCAGCGTCTCTAAAGGTCACACCTAGGAGGTTTAAAGGCAACGCGCGTTGGTATCGGCGGCCCGCGGGACGGTGTGTGTGGAGTGGAGATGATGGTATTATCGTGTGGATAAGAGAGTTGAGCAGACAGATAGATAGATGCCGGTCTTGGCGGAGCTCCCTCTCAGGAACCTCTCCTGTCTCCTGCACAATGGCTGCTTTCATGTTTTAGACTTTTAGAGATGCATTACGACACCGGAGTATCCTCTCCTTACCCCCCCTGCCTCCCTCTATCTCGGTCTCCCGTTCCCTCTCGCCGTCTTTTTTTATTTTGTAGTTGGCTGAGATGGAGGATATTGCATTGGCGGGCCGATCATACCGACGTTCTCTTCATTTGTTGACTTTTACTCAAGCATTCGGTTAGTGTTCTTAAGGTTTTTTTTTTAATTGTGTTTTAAATGGGGTGTTCTTAATGCTGTTTTGATGTTGTTTCTAATGATTAACTGTGCTCCCCCCAACATTGCTTTACGTGCTTTAAATACATTGTTCTCTTTTCTATCACTTTTACTGATCTGTTTTTCTTTTCTTCATACATTTACTTGCTTGCTGTATGTCTGTCTTTTGTATTTGTGAAGTGTACTGGGGACCATGCTGCACGATGATTCTGCAACTTTGGAACACAAATTGTTTGGTTTGATTGACTTATTTCTCTCTTTGTTTTAGGGTTAGGGTTAGGGTTGGACTTAGGGTTAGGTTGGAGTTAGGGTAAGGGTTGGAGTTAGGGTTAAGTTTGGAGTTAGGGGTAGGGTTGGTGTTATGGGTTGGAGTTAGGGTTATGGGTTGGGGTTAGGTTTAGGGTCAGGGTTAGTGATGGATTTAGGGTTAGGGTTGAGTTAGGATTAGGGTTGAAGTTAGGTTAGGGTTAGGGATGGAGTTGGGGTTGGAGTTAGGGTTAGGTTTAGGGTTGGCGTTGGGGTTAGGGATGGAGTTAGGGTTAGGGTTGGAGTTAGGATTAGGGTTAGGGCTGGAGTTAGCTCACATGAAGTACAATATGGAGGTCAAATAATGGTCAATGGACTTGAGCGACTCCATTGTTGCTGAGAGTCCACCGGCAGGTTCCTGATTGTTGACAAACGCAACTTTAAACTCTAAACGACACCCACCAACGTCTACATCTTATTTCATGAGTTAGATAAGTGAAAAGCTAAAGAGAGAAATGATTTTTGTGTTCTTGATGAAAACAATCAAAAAAGAACACCAACATCCGTACTTCCCCCGACACAACGATGACTAGAAATTGCTAATACACTTTGTACACGGACCCATAGCGAGACAGGCAATTTTCATCCATTGACATCGTCAGTTTAATTGGATTTAGGATGCTTGTCAGTGTTTATTTTAATTCAAGTGTCAATGCGGCCCACGACACAAAGTTACCAGACTACAGGCCGAGCAGTGTGGGCCGTTGCATTGTGCATTGGGCGGGTGGAATACTTGATACTTTGTTCAGGTCGGGGGGCCGTCCGCTGCAGAGGCCCTCCATCCCGTTGAAATAACATTTGCATTGTCAGACGCAGGTCCTGTAGTCCCGGCTTCAAAAGGTTCAAGACCCATTGTTCTGACAGGTAACAGAATCTCTTTGGTTTCCCTGGTGGCCCCTGGAATGAAACGTGCTTCGTCAGACACAACTTTATTCCCAACCAATCCAACAAATGGAGGTAAAGTACAGGTTTTTCTTTTTGGCTGATGCTTCCATAACTACACGTGTTCACTACTATTGTACCATTGCACTACCGTTGGTTTCTGGTCAGTATTCTTTCAAGATTGGATGAAACATCACATTGAGATGATAGAAAGCCGGTTAAAAATCTGCAAAAGTTCCCCATTAACTTTCTAACCAAGAAATATACGACCTCCATAAATAGACGGCCGTTACATTTTCTAACGGCGCCGTGACACAACAATCTACATTACTGCCGTCCCCCTATTGATCGGTTTTGATCATATAATGATGGAGGAAAAGAACAAAGCATCCATTACGCCCTATTTGTTCTCCAGACGGTATGCTAATATTTCACTGTGTTTGCTCACTGTCAGAGCCCAGCCTGCCTAAATCCACCCAGCAACAAATGGCCCTCTTGATGACAGAGTTGCGCATTAAAATCCCACTCGCTGTCATGTAAATCTCACCTTACAAGAGCAGACACACACACACACACACACACACACACACACACACACACACACACACACACACACACAAGTCGAGTGGACCAGTGGCTGTAATTCTTTCTCATGGGATGGGTGGAAGACGATGGATGCCGTTTGTCTTGACAGTGCTGAGTGTCCTGGCCTTATGCGCACACACACACACACACACGCACACACACGCGCACGCACACACACGCACGCACACACGCACACACACACACACACACACACACACACACACACACACAAGTGTACCGCCGAGCGTCGAGTGGACCAGTGGCTGTAATTCTTTCTCATGGGATGGGTGGAAGACGATGGATGCCGTTTGTCTTGACAGTGCTGAGTGTCCTGGCCTTATGCGCACACACACACACACACACGCACACGCACACGCACACACACACGCACACACACACACACACACACACCACACACCCACTCCAGCATCCCAGTGACCGCCTGATGCACCTCCCCAGCCTCTATTATAGCACACGCGCAGAGGGAGAGATTAATAATGGATTCATAAAGTCGATAACATTGAAATACTAATATCAAGGTCTACTTTAATTCATTAATATCCTGGAAGCCAACCTTTCATCAGTCAATTTCCCACAGGAACGTTGCGCTGGGGGTGGGGGGCAAGAGGGGGGGGGGGTTGGCGGGGGGGGGGGGGGGGCAATTTGGTTGACAATTTAGATGCACTTTGGTTTGTAACATCTTTATTTTCTGCGCGCTCATGGGAGACGACGAGAGCTAACGTGCTACGGCGGAGAGGACAACGCGCGGCTTCTGTTAAGTGCTTCTCTTATTTGTGTGTAGTCTACGCTGTGTGTGTGTGTGTGTGTGTGTGTGTGTGTGTGTGTGTGTGTGTGTGTGTGTGTGTGTGTGTGTGTGTGTGTGTGTGTGTGTGTGTGTGTGTGTGTGTGTGTGTGTGTGTGTGTGTGTGTGTGTGTGTGTGTGTGTGTGTGTGTGTGTGTGTGTGTGCGTGCGTGACTTCTGCTGGTGTCGTGCGCCCTGTGCCTGGCCATGTGTGTTCAGAGGTGCCGACGGGCGTATGTACTGTATGCCTGCATGTTTGTTTGTTTGTTTGTCTGTCTGTTTGCATGCATATATACAGTATATAAATGCACGATGTTCTTTGCTTCGCTTTGCTTTGCTGCTGGAGGGGCTACGTTGACCTTGAAATGCGCGGCTCAGGGTCCTGAGCGACACAGGCGTGTACACAACGAATCACGGATCGAACCGTTGGGTCTAAAGAGGAACACGAGTGCAACAGGGACGCGACGGGTGAATCAATCCCAATCAAAATGTGTAAATACGAGCGGGACGATCACTTACCGTGAAGGACTGACAGGACTTAATTATATAGTAATGCTCCGAGGCGACGTGGTGGCCTTATGTTATATACCCCCTACCCCCTGTTTCTCTCTCTCTCTCGCTCTCTCTCTGTCTCTCTCTCTCTCTGTTTCTCTGTACCCCCCCTCTCTCTCGCTCTCTCTCTCTCTCTCTCTCTCTCTCTGATGACACCCAGCTGTGTATTGAATCGACACCGGAGGCTCTCTGCCCTTCTGTCCATCTGTGTGTTTTGTACATGTGAGTGTGTGTGTCTATGTATATCTCGGGAACCTGCCCTTGCATTGCATTGTCTCTGAACAGACTGTGGGAGAGAGAGAGAGAGAGGAGAGAGAGAGAGACACACACACACACACACACACACACACACAAGGTGAGTGAAAGACTCACAGGATCCTCGTAAGCTCAATTGCCGCGACGTCGAGGTCAACACGTGTCCATGCATCTCTGTCAGTGTGTGTGTGTGTGTGTGTGTGTGTGTGTGTGTGTGTGTGTGTGTGTGTGTGTGTGTGTGTGTGTGTGTGTCTTCAATTTACGTTAGATTACATTTTATTGTCCTTTTTTGCACTGAAGTGTTCGAGGGAGAGGAGAAGAAGAAGAAATAAGTTCTAAGTTATAGTTCTTCTTCTTGCGTCAAGGCAGGAAAACACGTACTTTGGTCCAGACCATTGAAACCGCCCACTCCACCGAGTGCACTGAGTCTGGTCTAGCATCGAAACAGGAAACAGAGATTTCTCGATTGACAAAGGGATTATCCAATGAGCACCACTGGGGGTCTAACGATTAGCCAATCAGCACCACGGGCAGATGATTGCTGTTGTCGTGCGTCGTCAAGCTGAGCGCCGGAAACGAGGAGAAATAACAACAATGGCGACCGCTACAGGGATAGACGCCGCTATCGAGGCTGTTTTGAATCGATTAAAAGTACCAATTATTTTGAAATCCGAACGTCTTTTATTGATCGGAGTTTGTTTCTACTTCGCTCCGCTGAACTCTTAAAGTGTAAGTGAATGCTGTGTTTCAGCTCGAACTCGAAGACGATGAGATTATGAAAGAGACTTCGAAAGTGAGTTCGAGGGGGTTATTCCCAGGGCAGCTTTGTAGTATTTTTGAATACTAAGCTTATATACACACACACACACACACACACACACACACACACACACACACACACACACACACACACACACACACTCAGTGTGTCCGAGAAGCTTAACCCTCTCTCTTGCATGTGGCCATCATCTTCATCATCGACCGTTGCCCAGACGAAACTGCAAACCTTCACACACACACACACACACACACACACACACACACACACACACCGCCGTCGGTGTTACGTTGTTGTGATGTGGAAGTGTGTCCGAAAAGGCACACTTTTTATGTCGCGTAAAAAAAAACGGGCCCACCTGGGTTGGGAGCGAGTGAATGTTCCAAATTAATTGATTTTACTCCCTCTTCTATCTATTTTTTTGACGAAATGGGCACAGATCACTATCGCTGCTAGCCTCACCTGAGTGCCTCATATACCTGCACGCTATGTTTACCTGCTGGTTTTGTATATATATTATATTTTACACATTGTTTTACATTGTTTTACACTACTACAGTGAAGTTAGTATTCGTTAAACATATATTATCCTTGCAATATTAACACGCTTCATGACCATTACCTCTGATAATGTCTATTAATTGACATTGTTTTAAAGTGCTCTTATTGATAAATGTGATCTAACAGAGGTAAATGGCAAATATTAACCATATTTGCTGTTTATATTGCTTGTAATTGAGATAAAGTTACTCATGGTCTGTAGTTTGGACATGGTCATTTATAGCATTTTTGGTCAAGGACTTTTTGAGCTATTTGACCAAACCAAGGAAAAGAATAGTACGAGAAAATAATAATAATAATACCACCAATTACAATAGGGTTCCTACTACGTAGGACCCCTAACAATGAGACCTATGAGAATCGTGAATTTTGTTCTAGTCTTTAAATATATACGTCAGCTATACATTCACCATTAGTAAGCTCTTACACTATTTACAGTATAGTTTTATAGCAACACTGTACGTTCACTTATACTGTATTGTACTATAATACACATTTAAGTTATGCTTAATGAGACTGTGCTGTCAGCGATTTTTTTCCGAGTCTGTCAAATTAAATGGTTCCAATTTATGTCAATATAAATACATTCAAAATATACTTATCACTGGCATACTCAACTTGTACTAAAACATAATGTGTGGCTTGTGTGAATGTGTGAATGTGTGAGAGAGTGTGACAGCAGGCAGGTCTTTTAGTCTCCTGTGTGTCGCCTGTGTGAGCGTGGAGGAGGAGAAGCCAAGTTACTAACCGATACTCATCAGAGATGAACTATTTTTGTTCTCTCACTGCCCTTAAACATTTCTAACGACCAGTGTTTCA
>PIJE02001525.1:3335-41350 GCA_002895965.2 Coryphaenoides rupestris | reverse complement strand
GAAGAAATAAGTTCTAAGTTATAGTTCTTCTTCTTGCGTTCAGTCGTCAAGGCAGGAAAACACGTACTTTGGTCCAGACCATTGAAACCGCCCACTCCACCGAGTGCACTGAGTCTGGTCTAGCATCGAAACAGGAAACAGAGATTTCTCGATTGACAAAGGGATTATCCAATGAGCACCACTGGGGGTCTAACGATTAGCCAATCAGCACCACGGGCGGATGATTGCTGTTGTCGTGCGTCGTCAAGCTGAGCGCCGGAAACGAGGAGAAATAACAACAATGACGACCGCTACAGGGATAGACGCCGCTATCGAGGCTGTTTTGAATCGATTAAAAGTACCAATTATTTTGAAATCCGAACGTCTTTTATTGATCGGAGTTTGTTTCTACTTCGCTCCGCTGAACTCTTAAAGTGTAAGTGAATGCTGTGTTTCAGCTCGAACTCGAAGACGATGAGATTATGAAAGAGACTTCGAAAGTGAGTTCGAGGGGGTTATTCCCAGGGCAGCTTTGTAGTATTTTTGAATACTAAGCTTATATACACACACACACACACACACACACACACACACACACACACACACACACACACACACACACACACACACACTCAGTGTGTCCGAGAAGCTTAACCCTCTCTCTTGCATGTGGCCATCATCTTCATCATCGACCGTTGCCCAGACGAAACTGCAAACCTTCACACACACACACACACACACACACACACACACACACACACACACACACACACCGCCGTCGGTGTTACTTTGTTGTGATGTGTCCGAAAAGGCACACTTTTTATGTCGCGTAAAAAACGGGCCCCACCTGGGTTGGGAACCGAGTGGAATGTTCCCAAATTAATTGATTTTACTCCTGCTTCTATTATTTTTTTGACGAAATGGCACAGATCACTAGGTTGATGATCATTTGAGACAAATGACCACGTTTGAACAAAAGGTTCACTGCCCCTTTAAGACCCCTGGCAAAAGCATGGCTCCATGGATCAGTGTGGATTCGGGGGGCGCATACGCCGGCCTCTAGTGATCGGTTATGGGGGAAATAGAAATCTCCCTCCCCCATGGAAATCAGCCAGAGTGGAGGCGATGGCAGACTGAAGACGGAAATGCAGTGCAACGAGGTGACAGTCCCGTCTGATGACTGAGGAGAAAAGAGGGACGAAGAGGAAGAGGAAGGGCGGGAAGAGGAGGAGAGCTAAATACCAGGTCCCCTCTCCGTGCCGACAACAACGCTACGAGAATCATGAATTTTGTTCTAGTCTTTAAATATATACGTCAGCTATACATTCACCATTAGTAAGCTCTTACACTATTTACAGTATAGTTTTATAGCAACACTGTACGTTCACTTATACTGTATTGTACTATAATACACATTTAAGTTATGCTTAATGAGACTGTGCTGTCAGCGATTTTTTTCCGAGTCTGTCAAATTAAATGGTTCCAATTTATGTCAATATAAATACATTCAAAATATACTTATCACTGGCATACTCAACTTGTACTAAAACATAATGTGTGGCTTGTGTGAATGTGTGAATGTGTGAGAGAGTGTGACAGCAGGCAGGTCTTTTAGTCTCCTGTGTGTCGCCTGTGTGAGCGTGGAGGAGGAGAAGCCAAGGTTGACTAAACCGAACTCCATCAGAAACCATTGTCCTCTCTGCCAAACATTTCTAAGACAGTGTCATTAAAAGCAGGGAGATTGGTGGAAACTATTTATTTAAAAAAGCCACACAGTAAACCTGACTCTGAGCCACATGGATTACCGTGGAAAGATTTATTGAGAACAACATTCTGGCTGGCCGGAGCTCTGCCTCATTTTAATTTGAAGAGGACAACAAATCATCATGTCTGGACCCATTTTGATATTGAGATGTGATTGGCTTAAAAAAAAAAAGCCAATGGCACCCATTAAACACTCCAGGTCACAATTAAGCAAACCACACATGATAACACATTCCACATATTTGATTGAGTATATTCCTGTCCTTTGGCTTCCACATTTCCCTCAATTTATTTAAAGTGTATATCCCAGTCACACGTCAGTGACAGCAAGGTTGAAAGACATGTAAAACTAGTCAGTAAAGACTATAATATCTTGCCATTAGCATGCTGTAGACTTAGCGAGCCCTCATAAATTCTTCATTCCCTAAGTCGTTCTTTGTAATTTGGCCCATAAATAATTAGGAGGCCCTACTAACTGGCTCTCTGGCTCTCTGGATATTGAGGCTGAGAGAAATCCTATACCATTAATATTGCATCAGACTCATTCACGCTTATTAACAGGGAAGATCGTTAATGACACGATAATTCTCTCCATTGTCAATATTTTATTCCTTTTTTCAAGCCATTGTTGATTAAGAGTGGCTTAAGGTTAATGACTTTAAAGACAAAGGGGAAAAGGTAAGAGGGAGCCTGAAACTAAAAGTGATATTTGCATGTTTGAATAGCTGCAGCTAAGAGTGAAGACCAGTTTCAGTCAAAAGGACACCTCCAATGATTTTGCGACGGCTAAAACTAAAAAGAAATCAACTAGTTTTCTTTATACGAAGAATCCCACGCACGGCTTTGGTTTAGCGCGCCTTGATTTCATCAAAATGTCATTAGAAGTTCACGTGCATCTGTTGTTTTACGCACAAGAGTACACCTCCTCTTGCTGTTCCATCAGCTCTTTAATCACTGCTCTTGTCATAAGTGCTTACAGTGAGTAGAGTCCAACGCCAGGGGTGTGTGTGTGTGTGTGTGTGTGTGTGTGTGTGTGCGTGTGTGTGTGTGTGTTTCTCTTTAATGACAACTTTTGTTCATAAACCAGAGTCCACCTACACAGGCACACACACACACACCCACGCTAATGGGATACACAAAGCCCGATCATGAATATGCATCATCGGCTTGGGCTGAAACAAAAAAAACCTAAAACTAGACTGAAAAGTAGAACAAATCCACGCTAATTGCTTTTTCGGCAAACGGTAACATGGCAATTCTTCAACTCAAATGAAACTTTATTGATGTATGGAAGGGGTACAGGCTCCATCAGGACATAATGGAAGCAGTTGCAGATTTAAGATGCTTCTTGACGCGGTTATGAAACTGGTGCTAGTGAAACAAAAATAGTTTTTCGGTAGATGCGGACCTTCCGTAGGCGAATTGCGTTTTTCGATTGAAAATAGATAGTTACGTCACCGCCAGCCAGTCGGAGTTTACATTTATCTGCGGCTGAGAAAAAAAATTACATATATCAAATAGGGTGAGAGAAAACAAATTTGAACTCCGACGACCATCTACCCCTGACAGTTTACAGTTTACTCCCAGACTGAAATGTTTTCCTGTCGTGATTGAAAGTGTCACCGCTCAATAATGGAAACAATAAAGATGTTATCACTACACAATACCTGCTACCAGCTACCAAGATGTCAATAAACAATCATCAAGTCATTTCAAAGCCCAACTTCAAGACACATTATTAGAATATAAAAGAAAAATTCAAAGTGGACTGTCAATCAATATAATCTATTCATATATTGTTTTTTTCTGTGGAGTCGTATTACACCATCTCAGGGATATATATTGGTATTTTTTTTTTTTCCGACAGCACTGTAAATAGTGGGCACCATGCATCAACATGGCCGCCGTACCTCCACCACCCCACCGTTAACTCAGACCACCTTGCCAAGCGGGGCGGAAATGCAGAGGAAACGGGGGCAGGGAGCAGTTCACCGAGGTCGGCTTGTATCTCCCACGACCGGAATGGAATCGCACAGAAACGTCCTCTCTCTCCTGACGATGGGAGTTCAGAGTGAAAGCGGCGAAAGTGCGTCGCGGCTGGACTGCTGACAGGGAGCCACCCTGGTGGCCCCCGGACCTTGACTTGGGATTGCGGAGCTCAGAGAGGCCCTGGCCCCTGGCTGCTGCTGCTGCTGTGGTCCTCATCTCCATAATCATGGCTCTGCATTTCTCCACATTAAAGATATGTGTGTGCGTGTGTGTGTGTGTGTGTGTGTGACTAATTAGACTTCCTGGGTGAAAGGTCGCCGAGCTGCAGGAGAGATTAGCTCTTGGGTGGGGGTGTGGTGGCGGTGGAGGAGACCGCCAGATGTGGCCTCCTGAGTGCTGCACAATTATCTGTTTTATGTATTCATTTGTATTTTATTTTTTTGATGGAACGGGATGTCGCCATGAGAGCAGACGGCAGCCAGGGACACACACACACACACACACACACACACAGGCGGCCATTCACAACGGCTGGGCTATTTTTAAACACCGTGATGAACCCATAGGCTGTAAAAGCAGCAGAAACGATCCATATTTGGCACATTTGACTGGGAAATTAATGGCCGCCTCGCAGTAGTCTGTGGCCAAAACTCATTAATATTCAATCCTTAATTACTTTTTAATGAAATAAAACTGTCAAACGGGGACCTCTCCGAATGCATAATATGATGATGAACTAGCCACTGAGATCCTAACCAAACAAAGGAAAATTTGCAGTTGCTTTGTATTCCCTTTTTTCCCCATTAACTTAAAATGGTGCCGGGTCCTTCTGCGTCCCAACCCACCACTGCCAGGCACCAGGGCTTTTCACACAGGCGGTCACATGGCCGCCACATGGATGGACCACAAAAATAACACTTTATAACGTATTATCGTACGTGTCCCACGGACGATAATGTACAATACCGTGCCACAAACCACAGTGCCACAGCCCCCCACCCCCACACAGAAGAGAAGCAGAGAAGAAGAATGTGGGTAAAAGAAGAAAGAAGAAGAAATCCTCGGCCATGCAGTAATTCACGCTGCAACACAAGATGGCGGGCGGTCGGGCGACGCCCCCTGCATCTGCAGATGGCGCTATAATAAAGACAGCCCATCCATAAGCAGCCGGTGTCACTTTGATACATACGTCTTCCACCGGCAATATCCCCGCACATGGGCAGCCCCTTCATCATCTTCAATTACAGCGAGGGGGGACATCTGTATCAGCACAACACATGCTGGGACCCCCGCTTTAAGCTCACATTAAGCAGACAAGTAGCAACGCAGTCGTGTTGCCTCCACGCAAACAGATAGCCACGCATATGGCATGTGTTCCTTTGGAATGTGTGTGTGTGTGTGTGTGTGTGTGTGGTGTGTGTGTGTGTGTGTGTGTGTGTGTCAGTGAGTGTGTGTCTTTGTGTATGAAAATGTGTGTGCAGGAGTGGATGTGACTGTGTTTGCGTATGTGCATGAGTGTGTGCGTGTGTGTGTGTGCGTGTGCATGAGTGTGTGTGGTGTGTGTGTGTGCCTGGTTCATGTGTGGGAGTATGCGTGGTCGTGTGTGTGTGCTGTGCGTGTGCTGTGCGTGTGTCAGTGTGACTGAGTGTGTGTCTTTGTGTATGAAAATGTGTGTGCAGGAGTGGATGCGACTGTGTTTGTGTGTGTGTGTGTGTGTGTGTATGCACCTGTATGGTCGTGTGTGTCTGTGTGTACGAAAATGTGTGTGCATGAGAGGATGTGAGTCCCTGCTCAAGTGTGGGTGTGTGCGTCTTCATGTGCGTCTGTCTGTGTGTGAGTGTGCATGTTGCCTCGGTGTACAAGCAGGGGGAGGCAGGTGAAAGATGAATGAGGGGGGGGACCACCGGCACCCAGCAGGTCTAAAGTCTCCCGTTTCGTTTCGTCGTAATTGCCTGCTTCTCCTTACATCCGTAACACAAAGAGAGACAATAAACAGAGAACACAGGCGAGTCCTCCCGCCCAGGACGCCTAATTGTCCTATTAATTGCTTGTTTATAGCAAAGCAGTGGGAAGCCTTTCAGATTGACTGTCCCAAAGGTGTGATTCTCTCTCTCCCCCCCCCCCCCCTTATCTTCCCTTCTCTGCTTGGGTCCACCCGCTTCTTATGCTGGGCCAGCGAGAGAGGGAGAGAGAGAGAGAGAGAGAGAGAGAGAGAGAGAGAGAGAGAGAGCGAGCAGGGAGCAGCAGAGAGTCTCGTCCACCATCTTCCCTGGACCAGAGATGGAGTCATCATTAGCCACAAACCACAATTGGCAGAAGGCGGGTGCTGCTGCGGTTACTATGACAACTCCATCCAATTGGTCAAACAGGGAGCAGCCAAGGCATGCCAAAAGCACATTTCCCTCGTCCCTCTCGCTCTCCCACCCCTCGCTCTCTCTCCCCCCTCTCTCTCTCTCTCTCTCTCTCTCTCTCTCTCTCTCCCCCTCACTCTCTCTCTCTCTCTCCCCCGACTCTCTCTCTCTCGCTCTCCCCTTGCTCTCTCTCCGCCCTCTCTCTCTCTCTCTCTCTCACCTGACTCTCTCTCTCTCTTCTCTTTTTCTCTCTCTCTCTCTCTCTCCTGCGCGCACTCGGGCGCACTCTCTCGCTCTCTCCCCTGCTTACTCTAGTTTGCCCCTGTTATGCAAATCCGTCATCGGGGGCAGCGGTGAGATGCAAAATTCTAATCAGGCAGCAGAGAGGGACGCCAGGCTACGCGGGGAAAGCTACTTAATGCACAAAACCCAATTTAGAGATTGGCTTAGCGCATAAGTCATTTAAGGTAAATCCAATGGTAATTATTGGTAAACCAAAGGTGGGGAGCCTGCAGTGCACTGACTGCGTGGCTGCGACTCTCCTCCCACTCCTCTGACACAACGGGCACATTTGCTTAAAAAGTAAAAGGAATATTTTCCCCCGTTTGGACAGGTGAGGGACGAGAGCGTGTAAAATGTACATCCCGTCGATTATAATCGCAAATAAACGCCACGGGTTCAGCGGGTTCAGCGCTGACACCGCTGAGCTCTGTGCTTTATCAGCCACGGCCCCTTTCTCTCCGGCATTGAGACCGTAATGCATTACAACGGAGATC
Source organism: Coryphaenoides rupestris (assembly GCA_002895965.2). Lineage (NCBI taxonomy): Eukaryota > Metazoa > Chordata > Actinopteri > Gadiformes > Macrouridae > Coryphaenoides > Coryphaenoides rupestris. The sequence goes on along the minus strand of PIJE02001525.1, from coordinate 34,491 downwards.
CATCGATTCCTTACATCCTTGCAGTTCTTTTAAAAAAAAAAAGATAAAGGAACCCTCTGTTTGCTTTCTCTCGTTGTTTATTTACCTCCCCTTCGGACGATTGACGCAATGCTTTCTTTCCAATCCCAACCCTTGAGACCCCGTGGACCACACAGTCGAGACATGACTCATATACGTCTTCCCAGGTTGGTGCATAATGGTCGGTCTGAGACAACAACAAAAGTCTCCCTCAAACGTCCATAGTCAATAGGGCCAATTTATCTGAAGGAGGCAGAACGGTATCACAAGGTATTTTGTGTGCCGCTGACATATAATCCATGGTTTGACATTATCAAGTGACATTTCAGAGGTAGCCTCGCCACTTGCCTATTTGTTCTGCTCTCTGAGAGCCACAATTTGTTAGATTGCCCAGACAGTGGCGCTAATAAATAGCGGAGCTCGGGGCTCACAAGTTATTTATCTTGACCTTTCATTTCAGGCGAAATCAATTTGCTGCTAATACGGCTCTAATAAGGAGACACCTTTTATTTGTTTGGCCCCCGTGCAAAATGCATTTGTGATTCTGTTTGTCGTGCTCACGGCGAAAGAGATGACGCCCGTCACACTCCGAGGCGCACAGTAAACCGTGGCTGGCTCCAGTTTAAAAGCCTGGACTACTTTTGTTGCCGACTTGTCCAAATGTTGTCCCCTGTAGTTACAGTGAAACATTTTGCAACATCTGCGCTTTCCCCCCGTAATCCAATTTAAACGGCGCTTGTGTCGATCCGAGAAGGCTAATCCGTTTCCAGGCTTCTCGGATGCGATTTTCCTCTTTGTCATCTGCTTATTTATTCATTCATTCATTCATTCATTACAATCTGCGCTCAATGCGTGTCTCATTCGAGAAAGACCGGTGACCTCTGACTTCGCGCCGTACGGCTGAACACCTGCCGACGCCCAAACCAACTACACTGCACTCCATCTTGAATACATATGAGATAAGAGCATGCCATGGTCCCTGGGAGATGGACCCCAGACATGGAAACAGATTGTATTACCAAGAGAAAGAGAAACACATCTGTGAGACAAAACAATAAAGTGAGTCCTGAGTAATACTACATATATATATATATATATAGAGAGAGAGAGAGTATTTAGATATATACATTGACGGGGCTGCGTGTGCATATGCCACCACCAGTGTCGGCTAGACCATGTGATTTAGTTTAAAAGGCGACCGGGTTAATATCGCCGGGGATTGAGGTGAAGGCGTATCTCACCTCTTTTGTCTCCGAGTGATTTATGCCCCCCACTCCCCTCCAGGCGGAGACTCAAAGCGACTGCAGAGAGCTCCGAAGCCAGAGCCGGGGAGCCAGGGCCACCAGCAGCTGCCGCATTATGGAGATTTTGCGTCACCAAAACACTTCTGTGTGCAAAGACACGCACAAGATCACAACACCCAGCAACCGCCCAACCCAACCCCTTCACAAGAGTCCTAGAATAACAGCCCGTGGATTGTCAGGGCCACACTCCTACCTCCCACAGTGTCTGCACCCCGCCCACACACACACACACACACACACACACACACACACACACACATACACCACCCGACTCCCCCCCCCCCCCCCTTCTCACTTACCTTCTCTTCTCAATTTATATGTAAATTCCCCTTTCCCTAAACAATGCTATAGTCGCGTCTATCACTTTGTAGCAGGAGACCTCCCAACAAAAAAAAAAAAACCTCGAGAAATAAACAGCCTCTGAACTCCTTGCCTGGATGGAAACGCATGAATCACCGCAATTTAGTCCCTTTTTCTTCCCTCCACTGCAGCCTTGCAAAATACACCTCGAAATGCTTATGATTGTGCATTTTCCGCCGGTTCCCGCCAATTATAGGTCCGGAGGTATGCAGGAGGCTATGCATGCTCTCACCAGGGGTGTTTCTGGCACATACAAACATAGGGGGGTGGCTAGTATGGAGTCAAAATAGTTTCAAAAGTATTGTAGTATTGTGTGTCACCACATCCGAATATGTATCACCACATCTGAACACATTTTGTATACGAATACATTCAAATGTGTGAATGTGTCAAAAACGTTACGGACAAATGAATTAAAATGTTTGAATTCGTAAATAATATCTGTGAATCGTTGAGGAGATCTGTCGCTATGCGTGAAAATTATGTGAACAAATTTAAAAAGTGTGTGTGTTCCCAGGGTGTCGCTTGCCTCTGCAACTGCCTGCCTTGTGACAGCGGATTAAAGTTCCTCTGATCCCTTCCGTCAACACTTTGTCCGGGATTAGTTTTTTTTATTAAGAAATAATAAGGGGCCGTGGTTAAGCTGTGTATTTTATAATATGCACTGTGATATGCGCACATGCTTCCTGGAGCTGTCTAATGGCTGGAGGACAATCAGCTTTGTAGGGGGAGCTTGAAGGTTGGGGGGACTGTTTGAAGGTGCTGGGAGGTGCAGTCGAGACACCAATGGCTTTGTGGACGGTGGACAGTGGTGGAGTGCTACTGAGGGCGTGCTACAGTACAGCGACACATCCTTCCCAACCCATTAACATTTAGTGCGAGGGGAACCCGCTCTGTTCTATTTTGGGGATCCATTTATCAACTGCACTAAGACCCAAGACGCTGACAGGAGCAATGACTCGGTTAACTAACTAATCTCTGGGTTGTTTCTCTGTAGTCTTGGGAACCCGTCCATGTCCTTCTGTTTCTTTGCCCAGTTTTTTCACTTTGATGCACACTCCCAGGTTACGACTATTACTTTACTATGTCACTTTTACTTTACCGTATTTTTTTTTACTTATTAGGTACTGGTATTACTAAATGTTCAGAGTTGTTTTACTATGTATGTTTATAACAATACGGTTCAGAAGAAAACTTTTTACTGTACTTTCTAGGTACTATTAGGTACTACAGGTATTATTACTAATTGTTTAGAGTTGTTTAGAATTTGTTTAAAAGAATATCTTGTTCAAGAATATCTTGAATCTTGACTAGTACTGGATGCCTAAACTTAGCCGCCTAGAAGACAATGCTGGTCCGTAACACTTGCAAGAGTAGGACAGCAGACATATTCATGTCAATAAACCTAGATGGTCACTGATGCACCATCCTGTGTTTGAACTACACAGGTCAAATGTTCCGCTGTCCGACGTCCTGTAAAACAAGCACTTGCTCCACAGACAAGAAAAGCAGTGACGGCCACGACTCGGCAGACGTACTCTCATCTCTCTGTGATCTCTTCTAAACTTGCCACTTGCATTTTTGCTCAACCGAATCCCCTTGAGTGCTTCTCGCTTTGTAGCCTCGCCAACACATGACGGAAGACGCAGGCGTGCCACTGTTTTCATGCTCTCTGAATGAGCCGAACGAGTCGATCTTTTCCAATTTGAAAAACATGTGCCGAGCAAAGCATACCGGTGGTCTCTCTACTTGTCAAACATCCAGTACGTGAAGCAGAAAGCTGCGTTTTCCCCCCCCCCTGAACCGAGTACTTCAGCCACTCGAAACTCTCAAGCCAGCTGTTTTGAAAAGCTCTTTTCTTCTTTGGGCCAGCTTCTGGCAGTTCTTAGCTCTTCAAAAGTGGTCTGAGGCTCATCCACAGCCTCTCCCGACTCCTGTTCTCTCATTTCCCCTTCCCCTCTCTTCATCCTCCCATCCCTCCTTCCTCTCTCCTTTCTCTGATATCTGTAATATCTTCTTCCTCTCTGCTCTTCATCCTCTCTCATCTCTTTTGACCAAAATGTACATGCCAAATATAATGGCTCTAAATCAGTAAATAAATTGGAGAAATGCCAATTGATGGAAATCTGAATGGACTAAATGCGCTAAATCTTTCGGTTTATCAAACTAAATGAGCCATTAGGCTATTAGGTCCAGAGTCAGACTCATATAAGTCTAATTTTCATCGACTTATATGGACTTACAGGTCGTTTTCCTTATCTGTATAGCTCGATATGTATTTTATTTTATTGCATTTCAACGAGTCAAAACTTTTATCGGAGACATGAGTATGATAGTCCTACTTATGATCGCAAAAGTAGCTAGAATTTCAGTTTATGCTGAAATAATCTATACAGCCAGAAAGCAGTTTCAGCATTTTTTTCAGAGACCTAAATACTGTAATCTGATTCTGAAACAGAAAGTCATTTTTTTTGTGTTAAAGTCTCTACCCCTGGCTCCAGGCTTTCTGCAGTAGACCTGCAGTCAGAGCATGTATCTAGTGGGGTATGGTTGGCTGGAACTGTTGCTGTAAATGTGACCAAACCTCGTCCATCCATAGTCTGACGCCGACAACAAACATCCCATGTCAGCTTATGAGTTTATAGGCTTATATTAGACTAGCGTGGATGTTAGCATTGCTAACAATGATGACGTGACCATGACGACGTTTTGAGAAGCCCTAGTAGCGCGGCCATTTGACATAAATTACTCTAACAGTGATATAAGATAAGATAAGATAAGATAGAACTTTATTAATCCCGAAGGAAATTCTTGTGCCAGGTTGCATCGCAATACAGTACAATACAACAAGAGTGAAATCGACAGAATAATAAAAAATAAACTCACAGATTTACAAACATACAATGTACAATGAATGTGGACTGGCCACACAGATCTGAACAGCCGTGGGCTATCGCTGCACCTTAATTGCTCTGCTGCCTGGTGCGAGCATCCATATTGAGTGACAGAGTGATACAGAGTGAGCGCACAGTCAATAAACAAACTCCTTTAAAAAAAATACAATAAAAATAGTTTAAGGATCATAGGATTCGGGGGCTGGCTAAAAAAAGATTTGGGGCTCAAGCGCGGCTGTCGACATCGACGGCTCTCACTGCACCAGCAGCACAATAAATGAAACAGGGAGGACCCAGAACCCGTGGTCTTCGGCCTACAGTAGATATGCATGCTTTTAATTATTTGTTAATTTATTTAAATCACTCATCAATATACAAATCTGCGTGCTTCAGTGCCCAGGTGTGCATGCTGGATAATATCAATATCCAGATTTCCATTATTTGGCCCTCAGAGGAGTCCTCTGTCTTAATGATCTCTTATTGATATATTCATTAAACATTTATCAACATTTCCTAATTGCCATTTGCGAGCTTTGAATGATTAATGACCTCCTAGGATGTGGGTTCATTTGTTTGTTTACACACACACACACACACACACACACACACGTGTTGTTAGCGTCCCTGTGAACAAAACCACAAAGCTTCCTTGTACAATCTTGTTATTTGCGATTAAATATTCACGCTGCAGTCACGCAGGTGTGTTTATCCAAAGCCACTTACAGTAATTCAAGGATGCCTCCGGGTAGGCTGGTGGACATGTTGGGATCGAATACGACCTCTGACTTGTTCTTATGATTCTTAACATCAAACTTGAAATATCTCCGAGTGCGGTAAGCAGCAGACGGTAAGCAGCTCTTTCTTAAGTGACTTTTCAACAACATGATTATCTTTTCAAGAGGGACACACGCTGAGCGGCGGGCCCTCAAGAAAATAACTTGATAAGACTTTCCAAAAGCTCAAAGGTGTTCTTTGATCGCTTGTGAAGTTAAAACAGCCAAAAACAACATTCTGATCGACCTCTTGTGTTTCTTCCCCCTCCTTGTTTCTTTAGTTTTCACCTTGTTGTACAAAAATGAACCGCCGGCAACAACTATGATGCATAGGGTTTGGCTAGAGGAATGGATTTATCAAAGTTTAATTAACCGGTTAGATAATACATTATAAGATTAGCTAGACAGCATATGGCATATGAGATTATGATTCATGCATTGATGACTAACTTTCTCTCTGACTCTTATCCCTTTCAGACTCTGACGCAGGGCGCTGGCAGGCGGTACGAACACAGTCAGACGCACCCAACACCAACACTAGATTGAACAACATCGTAAATTCATGTCGGCGCCAAAGATACTCGGATGAGACAATCAGAGGTCACAAAAAGCCACATAGATATGCTGTCGGGAAGATGTGTCGGCGTCGATTTATTCTCTCTTCCTCTACCTGTCAGTCTATTCGCGGACCTGGTGGCAAAAATGCTAGCCGACGTTGCCGAGTCGAGAACACTTGATTGGTTCACCAAGGTAGTTAGCATGGGGGATGTAGCGGAGGATCCTTCATGTTTTAACAATGGCTACAGCAGCGACTGCCAACTGGAGGTTTATAGTACGCCTACTCATATGCTATCTCCAGGTGTACAGCTTTAACATGCTTAAAACTAGGGATGACACTTTTTTTTTGTACCACAGACATGCTGGATATGGCTTAACACCAATGGTGTTGAAATTTCCGACTTAGTTGTCTCACTGGACCACTTTCGGCTCACTTGACCACCAGGCTACTTACAGTATAGCTGCCATCCTATCACCACTGCAACTACTGCAGCCGTGGCGGATAGGTTAGCCCTGTCACTCGCCCCTCTGTCAGACTATATCGGGGCTCCGTGGATAGTCTGAATAGAATGATGGCTTCAACACGGTCTCATCTGCAGCTATCAACTCTGCTGCTTTTCTTCTTGTTAAAAAGTGAATTACAAAAAGTCCAGCGGCGTGGCTCAATTAACTGCACCCTTGAACGAAGCTGCGGGAACCCAGAACACAAAAGGCGTTCAACTAAACTCGTCTCTCGTCTTGCGCGGCACGGCAAGCTACAAAACCACATGAACTACTTCTAGAAACGCCGACTTCTCCGGCGTCATACATTTATTTATACAAAAACACGGGAGAGCAACGCAGGCTCCCTGCTGGTGCTGCTTGACCGCAGTGCCGCCTCCGACACAATTGACCGTAGCATTGTTCTTGATCATCTCAAGCACTATGTTGGAAGGCTCAAAGGCTTAGCTCGTCTCTGATTTAGATCGTATCTCGCAAATATAATGCAATTTGTTCTTTGCGAAGATTCAAAATCGACCAACACTGCAACCTAAGGGTTGGTCTTCCCTCAGGGTCGCTCCTCGGTCCACTGCTCTCGGTAATCTGCACGCTTCCACTTGTGTGATATTTTTTTGCAGATACAGAATTAGCTTTCACCGTTGTGCTGACGCCACTCAATCCTACTCCTCCCAGATCCAGAAGGTTGCGTCTTGCCTGGCTGCAATTATAAGATGGAAGTCCCAAAACTACTTGCGGCTTAACAGATCTGATAATCATCGGCCCGAAGCAACAACAAACACAAATTGAAGACGTCACACTTGGTGTCTTGGTGTCTTGTTCGACCCTTTTGCTTTCTTTTGATCAACACGTAAAAAGTATTACCAGCGAAATATTGCTAAAATCAGATCAACGTTATCCGCAGCGGATGCAGAGACATTCATCCATGCATTTACATTGTTGAGACTAGATTGCTGTACTAATGCACTGTTCTCCGGTTTACCCAACTCCACGAATCCGCTAAAAGCCTCCAGCTTGTGCAGAACGCCACTGCTAGACTCCTAACGAGAACCCGGAATGTCGACCGCATTACTTCCATTCTCTCTTAATTCGGAAAGTTAAAAAGAAATCAGCAGGAAACAGAGCATGCCCTTATTGAGCGCTCCTGTAATCAGAGAAGCGGAGTCTGCTAACAATGCTAATCCTGTCTGGATGCCTGGCCACCCCACCTGACAGCTATCAGCTTTCTCACCAGCACCTCATCACCATACAATGGACAATACAATTAAATGTTTTATTGGAACACTAATATGTACGTATGTCAATTATGGCACCCGCTGCACTCCTCACCATTCCTGGAAGGAGGGATCCCGGGAACCTTCTCAAAGTTGTTTCTTGCCCTTTGGGGTTGCTAGGGTTAAGGGGGTGTCATAAATATATGGCCCTTTGAGTCCTTAACCGTGATTAAGGGCTATACAAACAAAATTGACTTGACTTGATGAGCGCTCGTGCAGGCGCAAGAACACGTCCCAACGCCGTTCACAATTAAACTGTGGGAAAGCACTGGTCTGCCTTGGTTACTTCCCAAGGCCTTAAACTATGTCTGGGTCGGTAATGTGTGCGCCGGGGCGTTGAGCTAATCCCACTTGTTTCCTGTGCCTCTCCCGCTTTGTTACGCTGGATTAGTTTCCTCCTCGTTCACTGCTCTTCCTCTTCCCGTGTTTAATCCTAAACCCACCTGGTCCAAACACACAGCGCCGGGGAGATGCCGGGGGGGGGGGGGGGGCGGGCGGTGGGGGAGCGAGCGAGTGAGTGAGTGAGTGCACGTCATGCATGTGAACGATGCACTGGTAAGCCAAAACACCCAACCAAGCATGTACATGTGTGGTGCAGAGACACACACACACACACACACACACACACACACACACACACACACACACACACACACACACACACACACACACACACACACACACCTTGTCCTGCCTGCCCCGGACAAAATGCTGTTCCTCACTCTCTGAGAGAGATACCGCCACAAGCAGCAGGCCCGCTCGCCGTTCACAATGCCCACCCCCTGTCACTCAAAAAGCACCCTATATATAATTTAAGAAGGCTGTGAAATATTGTTCTGCCTTCAGAAAAAGACTACAGCTTGACTGAAGATAGACAGAGAAAATAGCGGCAACATGAGACTCTGAGATGGGGTGAAGAGGACGACATGGTTTCGGAAAGCAAATTCATAGCATAAGAAATAAGGTGCACAACTAAAATGAGAACTACAAAAGAAGATGACTTTTTTTTCAATTCATTGTTTTTCTTTCATATGGTTACAATGAACTTAATTAATTGGGTGACATTTTGTGCCATGCCATGTGGTTCTCTGTGTTAATTAGTTCATAATAAGCACAGTGCCTGTTCAAAAGGTGCCCATTCCGAATGGGCGTACAAAAACCTCTGGCATTGCTGCTTGCAGGTTTTTCACCAACCGCTCATCCAAATAAATCGACACTGCACTTCCTTAGGCCGTCAACAATACACCCGCCATTGTGTGAAGTCAACGGTTGTCGGGAAAATACAGACATACAGACATACAGACGGACAGACATGAGTATGAATTGCAAACCAAAAAATCCAAACAATAAAAGATGATTCCAGAAGAATTCCGCACAGAAGAAACTCAGCGACTAAAATGGAGGTTGATGTTGTGGACGTGTCCTCTCTCCTGTGTAGGAGAGGGTTCACTGTGACAGAGACGGGACGGCCAATCCAGTTAGACATCACTTCTGAACTTTAGATCTCCGTTCTGTCTGGCTTGTATTACATAGTCGTGTGCATTGTGGGTTGTTATCCGGTGCGAGTCGGATCGAGCAAGCATGCAACGGCTGTACATTTAGACTGAAATAGTTTATTTTGCGGATCAGCCAGGCTAACACAGACAGGTCGTTCTTTAAGACCATTGTTATGCTTGACAGGACGGGACAAGATGACAAGGATTGAGTCGCCGAGAAGTGGGCGTAGAATACCTGCTGCGACGGCCGTTACGCGGACGGCTTCTGGTTAAAATTGAGTAATTTGCGGACAGTGACACTGCTGGAACGCCATTAGTGAGCCGACATACTGCACCTCGGCGGAGGCGGTTGCCGAATTTCATTTTGGCAACCCGACAGAAAAAGGTTTTCGCTTCGACGTGTCTGTTGATACCACCCGCTGTGGTTGGGTTTGTGATTCAGATCAATATCTCACTATATCGCCATACAAGATGTCGGGTCTCGGGCTGAAATGGGTTTCAGGTGGGGGTGGGGGGGGGGTGGTTAGTTATGAGGCAGTGACGAAGATTACAGAGGAAGATGCCTGGCCAGATATGACGATATGTCGGCCTTGTGATTGGACGTGGCATACACACCACCGTGAACGGACTCGTGTTCCACAGAACCAAAGTCGCTCTTAGTTGCTGGGTGGGTGGGACTCAACTCCTATTCACAGTATTCTCATGAACAAGTCGGCCATGACACGATTGTGTGTGTGTGTGTGTATGTGTGTGTGTGTGTATGTGTGTGTGTGTGTGTGTGACTGCGTGCGTGTGTCAGTGTCAGTTGTAGTTTTTGTGTGTGGTGTGTGTGTGTGTATGAGTGAGTGTGTGTCTGTTTGTGTGTGTGTGTGTGTGTGTGTGTCTTTCTGTCTGTTTTTGTTTGTGTGTGTGTGTGTGTGTGCGTGCGTGCATGTGTCTGTATGTCTGTGTGTGTCTGTCTGTCTGTTTTTGTCTGTGTGTGTGTGTGTGTGTGTGAGTGTCTGTCTTTTTTTGTGTCTGTGTGTGTGGTGTGTGTGGTGTGTGTGTGTTGTGTGTGTGCGCATGCGTGTTGTGTGTGTTGTCGTGTGCTGGACAGAGTCGCCATGATGAGCGCATTGATTTCTTTGCAAAAGCCTGACACTGCCACAGATGTGTTTAAGGTAAATCCGTGATTATTCACCCAATCAGTCATTGGATCCCCACATGTCCCATGTTTGTCTCTCAATATTAAATAAACAACAACATTTATTCCAAGATTACGACTGGATCAACAGTTGCTGTTTTCATCTGGTACACACCACACACACACACACACACAACACACACACACAAACACACACGCATGCGCACACACACAGACACAAAAAAAGACAGACACACACAGACATACAGACACATGCATGCATGCACACACACACAAACAAAAACAGACAGAAAGACACACACACACACACACACAAAAACAGACACACACTCACTCATACACACACACACACACACACACACAAAAACAGACACACACTCACTCATACACACACACACACACGCACACAAAACTACAACTGACACTGATACACACACGCAGTCACACACACACACACACACACACACACACACACACACACACACACACACACACACACACACACACACACACACACACACACACACACACACACACACACACACACAGAAACACAAGGCCATTAGCTTATCCAGTAGCTCCCCCTGTGGTGACAGAATGCTTCAGTTGCTGTACGGTGCCTTCACCGAGTCCCAATAATAAACAGCCACTAAACGAATGCTCTGCGTGATAATTTTACACTTTTCCCGAATGGGGGGGGGTTGATATTAGAAAGACTTTTCGAACAAAGGTCTTGAATTAGACCACCCCTCTCCCACAACAATGCATGTGTAGGTGTAAAGTACCCACTTCCATTCTTCCCCCTGACTCAGAGCTAAACACCGACGACGCCTGATTGCCACTCCGATTACCATACACTTAAAGGTTGAATGAAGGGTGGAGGGAGAGAGAGAGAGAGAGAGGAGAAGAGAGAGAGAGAGAGAGAGAGAGAGAGAGAGAGAGAGAGAGAGAGAGAGAGAGAGAGAGAGAGAGAGAGAGAGAGAGAGAGAGAGAGAGAGAGAGAGAGAGAGAGAGGGAGAGAGAGAGAGAGAGAGAGAGAGAGATTCTGGCAGGTACTCCGTCACCTCCACCTTTTAAAGGATACTTTGGTGAGATTCCGCCTTTGGAGCCATCTTGTCTTGATTCTTTATTTATTTATTAAATTTTTTACTGCATGGTGTGCTGCATTGCGTTGGCTTCAAGCTGGACACGCCCAGTATGTAAAACGGCAGTAGTAATGTATTTAAGCTGATGTTAAATTTTTCATATATTCCTGTTTTCTGTGATATATATATATATATATATATATATATATATATATATAAACTATCTGCTGAAGTCCCCCCCTCCTTCACACACAGCTCTATATTGTAAAGTCATAGTGCAGAATAATTATTAGTGTGAAGTACATGTGAATGTTTTGTTTCGCTTTGTTGTTCAGTTTTTTTTTTAAATGTATAATGATGGTGAGTGATTCATGTGCCACTTAACACCCACGACTCATCATTTAGGGATTTCTGAATTTTAAGCGTTATGCTAATGCTATGGAAATAGTCTTAGCCCAATAACGGTCTCTTTTTATGGCTTCATTACCATATCTTTAAAAGTGTTTAATGGAGGCCGTAAACACCATTACAGAAAAAAGTAAGCTAAATAATAATGCTTAGAAGAAGCATTGGAAGAAGGTTATTTTATTACAGGGGTAAATTGATCAAGAAAGACGCTGTGTATCACACTAAGTGGATTCTCCTTTGATGCCAGACTCGGATTTTAATTTTTAAAGAACTACTTTGAATGGAGTGAACTGGTTTTGGGGCTTTCGTCTAATGTTCTTTTAGCATATCATTACATCAGCCCGATACTGATGTGTTGAATTGAGAGGCACGTTTTGTATTTCAATGTATTTTAATTTTTTAACTCAAACCTTTAAAAAATGGAAGAGTTGTGGTGGCTTAACAACTGCCTGAGAGGGCGGGAGGGAAGGGAGGGGGTGTGGCTCGCTGCACCCAATCAGACGCGAGGTGAGTTTGTGGCGCAGGCGTCGTCAATGAATGACCACACACCTGTAGTGTCGTACTAACTGCTTATAAACTGAACAATGGAGGTTAATAAGTGTTTCAGTGTTTTCCGGTTTTTTTTACGAGATACAAACTCAGTGTTTTCCGGTCTGGGTAAGGAAATTTACAGGGCCGCTGGTCGGGATACGGGATCTCTGGACCCGCGCGGGAGCCAATCAGAATGCAGGAAGTAACACAAATAAATACATTCCATCAAGTATTGTGCCGCTCTTGAATCATAGTGTTTTTCCGTATAACTTTTCTACTTTGCAGTGAAAACTATTGAAATATAGATGTGGGCGGTTTATTTTTGGTCAGGTATATAAGTTGCATGAAATTGCCCAACAACACGTACGACAGCACACAGCCGGCGAAGGCGCACGGCAGCCAGCGCAGCGCTGAGAATTTGAATCAGGAATTGAGTTTCGGCTTCGCACGCGGATTTGCCTAATCCATTACACTCGAAGAAAAAATAAATAATTTAGAAAGGTGTTTCCGTTTAAAAAAAACAAAACAAACACATTTTACATTCGGCGCGTACGTCCGCAGACATTTATCCTTGTGGTTGTGACATTAAGACAATTACAAAATGAAATTAATTGAGACAGGTTGACAGGCACACACATGCGCACACACACACACACACGCACGCACACACACACACACGCACGACACACACACACTGCGAAAAGGGTATTTGATAAAGCAATGCATTATTGTTATTGGTGTGCAGGCATGGGGCCCAGTTGCCAGCGCTGAGTTCTGCGCGAGCAGTCATTAAATTTAAATTGAGAATGTTTTTTTTTTTTTGTTTCAATGCTGCAGGAGTTTATGTAGGGTGGATTAATATTGGCTCGGCACTACTCATTTATTTGTTGCGTAAACTCTACTTTATTTGCCTTCGTCACATGAATGTGCACATTCATCACGGGGACATTTTAATAAACCTGATGCACGGTGCTAAATTGCTTACTTATTAGTATGCTATTGGTAATGAAGTTTACTGCCACAGTTGAACGCAATTTCCGGTGTAATAACATAACACACCAAGGTGCAGCCGCGTGTCGTAATAGGTGGCATATGTGCAGAGAGAGACACAGAGAGAATAATTTCAGTTTGATATCGGAAATTGTTTTTCACTTTTGCGAGTCCCCAATCCACCCCCCCCACCCCCCCACACACCCACCCCCATCCACACCCAAAACAGAAAACACCGGAACTGCTTATGCCCCTTTTCCACCGTCACGGTACGGCGCGGTACGGCACGGCACGGCACGGCATGGTACTTTTCGGGTCTGTTTCCATTACAACTGAGTACCATATAGTACCTCCTCGACGTGGGCGGGGTCGTCATAACACGGCTGCGTGAACTGCCGTGACGTCATTTACACCGCGCCAAGCCACGCACAAAACCGGAAGACCAGAACAACAACAACACAACAAATAAAATGCTTTAACATAAACCCAAACCAGTTTACAGTATGTATTTAGTATGACAATGCATATAGAAACCAGAACAGACCATTTCTTAAGGACATCAAAGCCTTTATTATTATCACACAGATGCGGGGGTTCAAGCAGTGCTTAACAAGATACACTAGAGACAACTAAAAGTACAGTTTCCAACAAGAAAAAACACATTATCACAGTAATAAAAAAAAACGGACACTTGATGAAACTTCAACTCCATGACAACACGAGGAGTCAATAGCTGAACCATGATCCTCCCTACAGAACAGCTCATTATTAAGCCTTGGCTGTAATCCGTGTTCTTCACATGTTTGATAAAACATGAAAGAAGTGCGTTGGCTGTCAGATGTTACATTTTGCTGGCTAAATGTTAGCTCTTCCTATATCGTCAATACGAATACGACCTGACCTTTTTATCAGAAGTAACAATATATCTCCGATCACACAACAAATCACAGAAGGTATATACGAGAAAACTACAAATGATGGTTCAACAGTTTTATTTTTTTTCTTGCGTTATCATTTTTTAACTGACAGTCAGAGTTTGATAAAAACCTCAATTTCCTTAAGAACCACCATCACAATATTAAGTAATAAACCTCCAATCGCCAAGTTGTTCCATCCATCATGCCTCAAGAATACAACCCTCAAGAATGCATTTAGTAAACAACCAAAAGCAACAAGTACAACAACATCAACATTAGAGTCTGTGCCTCCATTCCAAAAAGGATGATAAAAAATAAAATAACAAAAAATAACTTGTTTTGCACTGGTCAGGTTCCCCTTTCAGGACAACAAGCTTAGCTACAACCTTCTGCCAAAGTCCTCGTCCTCAGACCCACCGTAGGAAGTTCAAACCCTTGATACGTCGTTCTGCTTGCCAAAGAGCACTTATTTATTTTTTTATTAACTCAAGAGGTATTTATTTTTGAAATTCCAAACAACATTTCTCTCTCTCTTGAAATATATTCCATTTGATCGATCTTCATTTTTTTGAGCTTATCCCGGCATTGCTGGAGGGTACGGTGGTACCCATGATTGGCCATCAGCTGGGCGACTTCTTTAAATACTTTTTCGTTCCGGGTTGTGCCGTCGAGCTCCCGCTGTATCCTCTCTTCGGCCACCAAAGAGAGGAACGTCTGGACCTCCTCGACCGACCATGGCGCGGTTTTTTTTGGTGAGCTCATTTTTAAAAGTCAGGTCAGGTTTTAAAAAGTGGTGTGGTCGAGTCTCGTGTTTATTTGTCTGGTCGGTCGTCGCGCGCTTATGACGCTCCCAGTGACGACACTCGTCGGCCAATCAGTGGAAGGCAGTCGGCTGACGTCACGTCATAGTACCGCTTCGGCTGGCTTGGAACCAGGGCCAGATGTGATACCAAATAGTACCTGATATCAGGTACTACGTGCTAGTGGAAACACGCAAATACCGCGCCGTACCGTGCCGTACCGCGCCGTACCGTGACGGTGGAAAAGGGGCATTAGTGTGTCTTCGCATCGCCGCGCGTGAGACAGAAGGCACACTTTTGACTTGGTTTGGTTTTTGGCGCCACACACTTCAAACGCCCGTCAAACGTCTGTCTTCATCGTGGGATGCTAGGATGCTAAACAGAGCTAACACACACACACACACACACACACACACAGAGCACCTATCGCCCCCCTCACCCCCCAACCCCATCCCCCCACCCCATCCCCCCACCCCACCCCATCCCTCCCAGTCCCAGTCCCAGTCTCTCCAACTTTGTAAAGCGGTTAACTGTGCTGTGATTCTCCGACCCTCGCACGCTTTCATCTTCTCTCCTCTTTGGCATTCTACCGCGACGCTCGACTCACACCCATTTTTTTTCTCTCTCTTCCATCGGTGTGCATTAGTTAACAACAGAGAGGGAGGGGGGGGGGGGGGGCGGAGGCGAGGGGGGGGGGGTGGGAAAGGGGGTGAAGGGATAGATATCTCCCTGGGAACGGAGGGATCTCCACCTAGGGCCTTCAAAGCAGACTTTGAAGTCTTTTTTTATTTCTTTTCTTTCTTTATTTTTCGGTCAGGAGATGGCGGGGGGCGGGGGGGGGCGGGGCGTTCCCGGCGGTGGCAATCGGTAGACAGTAGCGGTCCTGATCTCCGTGTCCACGGCGAGGATGAGGGTGGTGCGATTCTGATGATGCTTTCGGTGACCGTGCGATCGGTCACCGAAAGGGCAAAGGCGGGGTTTCAGGTCCGGTAACGTCTGATGGAAATCAATAGTCTGACACTCTTAACAAGAACTAAAGTAATGGATGATTCATCGTCGACATAACGGAGGGAAAGGTAAAAAAAAAAAAAGGCGAAACAATGTCTTCTGTGTTGAGGGGGACTGAAACTCACTCCATTTCTGAACCGGGTTGTTATTTTTCCTGACGACGAACCGGGATCTCTGTTAAACTTCACCTTTTTTTGGCACCATAACCCTGGAAACAACTCCAATACCTGCACACTGTACACACCACTGGGGGCAGAATGACCTTTGCTGCTCTTCGGAGAGCGAGCACTGGAAGGGGGAGGAGGGGGCGGGGGGGGGGTTGGTTGGGGGCGGGGCATTTCTGTCTTTGAACCGCGGCTACGGTGCCTCCAGGAAGCAATCCCAGAAGGCCTCGCTGCAGCTCTTTTTGTCTTCATCTTCAGACCTTACTTCCTACCACCTCCTCCTCTGTTCTCTCCTCCTCCTCCTCCTCCTCCTCTTCCTCCACCCAGCCGTGCCATCCAGCGCTCTCTGTCAAAGCGATAGGGCGTTTATTGATTAACTCCGAGTTCGTGCCCATACCTATCTCTCTACCTTCCTGTTCTAGGACTCTACTCCACTAACACCACACCACCACCACCACCACCACCACCACCACCACCACATCCCTTGTTATTTACAACCACATGCCCACAGGCCAACCCTTTCCTTTCTTATTTTGCTTTTTCTTTTTATAGATGTATTTTTATTATATATATATATATATATATATATATATAAAGGGCGAGCTACATCCCTGTTGTTATTCGAACACAAGGCGATATAATAAAAATGTCTGCGGTTAATAAACCGACTCCAGCTTAACTTGGCACTGTGGATTGTGTGATACATCTTGATTGGAAGAATTCAAACTGACTTTCTGTGACTGGGAGCGAGGAAATGTGAATCGAGTTAATCATGCAAAAAAAAACCCCCGCTGTGGGTCCTGCCTCGGTCCTGTCCCTGAGTCGTAACTGTGGAAACAGACACAGAAACATCTGCAATATCATCACTGATACGCCTCCGTCATTACAAATGCACAAATTGGAAGACAATCGAAATGCCCTCTACTGCTCCATTAAAAATAGAAACCACTGCCATGTACAATAAAGACTTCATCAGCCCGCTACTTCTTGATTAGTAACCAAATAGACATTAATCTTGCGCGAGCCACCCAATGCTACTCTTTTCCCTCTTCGTACTTATGTGTAGTTTATTTTTTTTTTTTTGTTACAGGAGGACAGCGGGTCTATTAAAAACCGACTCTAACTTTTAATAGGCAATAAGTCCGGACAATTGCTAAAGATTTTCCATCACGTCTCGTTCTGAGCTCCTGCGCTCCGGGTTCTCCGGAGACACGGACCGTCGGCTCCCCGCTCCTGATGAAGGCCACGTCACGGCAATTAAAGCGATAGCAGCGTGCAGATATCTATCGCTTGTCCCGGGAAAAACAAGGCGGAAAAAGAGTGGGAAAATGACTCAAAATGAAGTGGACCCCCAGGAGATGTTAATGGTGGAGGGGGGGGGGGGGGGGGGGGCTATGGACATGTTATATACCGTAAGCATCTGCTGTTGGGGTTTCGCTAATTGTCTTGATCTAAGCTCCTCTCCACTGTTTCATCCTGGAGTTCGTCGGCGTCTGCGTTGTTTGTTGCTTTTAAAGAATCAGGTGCATTCTGAGCTCCGTTGTTGAGACAATAACAATCAGAAACTAATGTTAGTTCTAGCAGGTTGATAGGTTAATGTTAGTTCTAACAGGTTGATAGGTTAATGTTAGTTCTAGCAGGTTGATAGGTTAATGTTAGTTCTAGCAGGTTGATAGGTTAATGTTAGTTCTAGCAGGTTGATAGGTTAATGTTAGTTCTAGCAGGTTGATAGGTTAATGTTAGTTCTAGCAGGTTGATAGGTTAATGTTAGTTCTAGCAGGTTGATAGGTTAATGTTAGTTCTAACAGGTTGATAGGTTAATGTTAGTTCTAGCAGGTTGATAGGTTAATGTTAGTTCTAACAGGTTGATAGGTTAATGTTAGTTCTAACAGGTTGATAGGTTAATGTTAGTTCTAGCAGGTTGATAGGTTAATGTTAGTTCTAGCAGGTTGATAGGTTAATGTTAGTTCTAGCAGGTTGATAGGTTAATGTTAGTTCTAACAGGTTGATAGGTTAATGTTAGTTCTAACAGGTTGATAGGTTAATGTTAGTTCTAGCAGGTTGATAGGTTAATGTTAGTTCTAACAGGTTGATAGGTTAATGTTAGTTCTAACAGGTTGATAGGTTAATGTTAGTTCTAACAGGTTGATAGGTTAATGTTAGTTCTAACAGGTTGATAGGTTAATGTTAGTTCTAGCAGGTTGATAGGTTAATGTTAGTTCTAACAGGTTGATAGGTTAATGTTAGTTCTAACAGGTTGATAGGTTCATGTTAGTTCTAACAGGTTGATAGGTTAATGTTAGTTCTAGCAGGTTGATAGGTTAATGTTAGTTCTAGCAGGTTGATAGGTTAATGTTAGTTCTAGCAGGTTGATAGGTTAATGTTAGTTCTAGCAGGTTGATAGGTTAATGTTAGTTCTACAGGTTGATAGGTTAATGTTAGTTCTAACAGGTTGATAGGTTAATGTTAGTTCTAACAGGTTGATAGGTTAATGTTAGTTCTAGCAGGTTGATAGGTTAATGTTAGTTCTAGCAGGTTGATAGGTTAATGTTAGTTCTAGCAGGTTGATAGGTTAATGTTAGTTCTAGCAGGTTGATAGGTTAATGTTAGTTCTAGCAGGTTGATAGGTTAATGTTAGTTCTAGCAGGTTGATAGGTTAATGTTAGTTCTAGCAGGTTGATAGGTTAATGTTAGTTCTAACAGGTTGATAGGTTAATGTTAGTTCTAGCAGGTTGATAGGTTAATGTTAGTTCTAGCAGGTTGATAGGTTAATGTTAGTTCTAGCAGGTTGATAGGTTAATGTTAGTTCTAGCAGGTTGATAGGTTAATGTTAGTTCTAGCAGGTTGATAGGTTAATGTTAGTTCTAACAGGTTGATAGGTTAATGTTAGTTCTAGCAGGTTGATAGGTTAATGTTAGTTCTAACAGGTTGATAGGTTAATGTTAGTTCTAACAGGTTGATAGGTTAATGTTAGTTCTAGCAGGTTGATAGGTTAATGTTAGTTCTAACAGGTTGATAGGTTAATGTTAGTTCTAACAGGTTGATAGGTTAATGTTAGTTCTAACAGGTTGATAGGTTAATGTTAGTTCTAGCAGGTTGATAGGTTAATGTTAGTTCTAACAGGTTGATAGGTTAATGTTAGTTCTAACAGGTTGATAGGTTCATGGTGTTAGTTCTAACAGGTTGATAGGTTCATGTTTGGTTGATAGGTTAATGTCTAAGGTCTATCAGGTTGATAGGTTAATGTTAGTTCTAGCAGGTTGATAGGTTAATGTTAGTTCTAACAGGTTGATAGTTTAATGTTAGTTCTAGCAGGTTGATAGGTTAATGTTAGTTCTAACAGGTTGATAGGTTAATGTTAGTTCTAGCAGGTTGATAGGTTAATGTTAGTTCTAGCAGGTTGATAGGTTAATGTTAGTTCTAGCAGGTTGATAGGTTAATGTTAGTTCTAGCAGGTTGACTAACATGAACCTATCAACCTGCTAGAACTAACATTAATTATTGTTATTGTCTCAACCCATGGAGCTCAGAGTGAACTGACTCATACATACAGTATCGTACCTTTAATAGGATTCAGTCAAAACACTTTGTCTATACAGAGTGTGGAGAGAGTCCGATGGAATTAAAGACTTTACTGTAATGTATGTCGTTGTGAACTCAAAGTTAGTTCCACTGTCCTTTTTTTCTTTTCTTGTACGATAATAACATAAGTACAGCATACATTTATGTCTCTTTGAAGCAATGCCATTGAAGCAATGCCCTTGTACGATATATATATATATATATATATATATATATATATATATGTATATATATATGCATATATATAAATGTTCAACTAAACTACAGCAACGTGGGCAGGGCCAGATGGGGCAGGCTGGTGGGGGCTTTATTATTTATTTGAGACTATTTTAGCAAGACAAGGCCACGACTTCCACTTGGCTTTCATCACGGTACCCCCCCCCCCAACCCGCCGTCCAGACAAACCGTTCCCCCCCGAAAACAGAGAAAATGTATTTGGTATTTATTCTGGAGCGTTGCCACGGCACATCTGCGAGTGTGTTTTTAATTTCCGTCGGTTGACCTCCTGGCAGCGTAGGATAACAGAAATGAACCATTTGCATGTAGCGCGCCGCCCGCCTTGTCGTAGCTCAGCCCGCAAATTGTGCGTTTTAATGAGACAAAGAGCAGGTTAGGAAACACACCGCCATCTCTCTCTCTCTTTCTCTCTCTAACCACAACACACACACACACACACACACACACACACAAACACACACTCTGCACAAAATAGTTTACTTCCAGTTCTTCCAGTGTCTGACGCCACAGTATACCGACAGACCAACCAACTTTTATCGCGTGTTTCCAAACGTCGGTTGTAAATATCACATGACTATTTGCTATTCAGTCATTGAGCAGAGATTGGCTGATTAGCATCATCATCATCAAGGTTAGCCGTCTGTCTCGCTCAGGGGCGCCCCCTACAGACCGTGGAGCCGACATCGGGGTTCAAACCTGGAACCTTTGTAGGCCAGTGAGTCAAAGTACTGCAGTATATTCTACTACTCGACTTTCTCTGCCACCTTTATACTGTCTGAGTGTTGAATGTCTGTATCTCATTGCTCTTGCTGACTGTCTTCTATATAAACAATACAATACAATGGAGAAAAGCCATGCTTTAACTGTGCACTCAATGTGGGAACACCGGTGGTAAACACCAGCGACTCGGTCGGAAAGCGAGTCTTGTCACCCCCCCCCCCCCCCCCCCACCCCCGCGCACCTTTCCGGCGAGCAATCACACTGTTCTAACGGAATCACAGAGAAAAGGAGAACACCCCGGTGCCACCTCCTCTATTTCAGGTGACTCTTACCCAGATCTGCTGGGAACGAACACCATTAGGCTTTGATGACGGTGGCGGTAGAAGGGAGGTCTCTGCCTCACACCCCCACGGTGAACTCTCTCTCTCTCTCGATCTCGCTCTCTCCGTCTATCTCTCCTCTCTCTCTCTCTCTCTCTCTCTGCCTATCCCTCTCTCTCTCTCTGCCTCTGCCCGCCTGCCTCTCTCTCCCTGTCTTCTTGCTTGTGAAATTGTGTGAGTGACTGAGTGTGACTGTGTGTGTGTGTGTGTGTGTGTGTGTGTGTGTGTGTGTGTGTGTGTGTGTGTGGTGTGTGTGTGTGTGTGTGTGTGTGTGTGTGTGTGGCCTGTGTGCGTAGTGCAGGCAGCTGAACTGGATATATATTATTGATGCGCTGTTTGCGCTCCCAGGGACTTGCAGTCTCATCAGAGTTTGCCCTGGGATTAACTCACTCCCAGAGCAAACCGGGGGGGAAGCACACAAAATGCATGGCACTTGTCCCCTCATCTCTCGCTCTCTCTCTCTCTCTCTCTCTCTCTCTCTCTTCCTCTCTCTCGTCTGCCCCCTCCATCTCCCCTTTGTCTCCGTCCATAGGAATCCGCTCTCTTCTGCCTGAATGGAAAAAGGATAAGCAAAATAATCTAAAAGATTGTGTGTTTGTCTTTGTGTTTTTCGTGTGTTTATTAGACATCAGCCTGGTTGAGCAGCCTGTCACGATGATGGATCAGCCGTGGTTCCTCTCGGCTGTAGTCTGTAATGAAGTGACATTTGCGGCCCGCATGCCGCGGACGGTAACCGTGGTGCCGGTGCTGTCATTAGACGAACGCGGCGCGGTCTCTGGTTCCTCTGGAATTCTAAAGACGAAAGTGTACACTCGGGGACCCTGTGTGTGTGCACACAAACAGACTTAGCACTGATAAACACACACACACACACACACACACACACACACAGACTCTCTCTCTCTCTCTCTCTCTCTCTGTCTGAGTCTTTTCATATCTCTTAAACCAACACACATACATTATCTCTCTCCCTTTGTACACAAACATGCAGGCCCTACACACATTGGCGCATTCCCTCGTCGACAGACACACAACCAAACAAACACATGCGCTCCCCATACAGAAGCAGATTCACGCACGCGGACGCACGCACGCACACACACACATGCGCGCGCACGTGCACAAACATAGACACAGACACACTACACACACACATACCACCCTCACTATATCTTCCTCTCGCTCTCTTACACCAACACAAAACAAATGTGCCCTATCTAACAGGAATATATTTACCCTCTCCTCCTCACACACATGCACACACACACACACACACACACACACACACACTGCACGAGCATACGTGCACATGCACTCACACACACACATTCCACCCTTACTCTATCTTCCTCTCTCTCTCTGACACCAACACAAAACAAATGCGCCCTATCTTACAGGAATAAATTTACCCTCTCCTCCTCACACACACACACACACACACAGTACACACACACACAGCACACACACACACACACACACACACACACAGTACACAGGTACACACACACACACACACACACACACACCCCAGAGTGATGTACAGGTCCAGGGCAGGCTCTGAGAGTGAGGGTCCCACTCCACTCTATGTCATCCTCCATTATGGTTTCATTAGAGCAGGCAGAGAGGAGCCGTGTCTATGGAGAGATGTGCGCCTCACCCGCTTTCCCCTCCACCAATCGGCGGCCACCGGGAGGAGGAGGAGGAGGAGCACCCCCCTCCCCCCACCACCCCTCCTGCAGAAGACTCATGGACCCATCATCAACACTCGCTGCTCCTCCGCCCCACTTCCACGACGCTCCGACCGTTACGATCAGTCTCCCGTATTTTTCGGCATTTTATTCAGACTATTTTTTTTCCCCCCCGACATTTATTTCCGACGTATTCTTTCCGACATTTTTTCTTTTCCTCAAGTCACCGTGACCCTGTAGGCTTCGTCTAGTACCTGCCTGTCTCTCGCATGTATTGTTGTGCAGACAATGCAATGCAACACTATACGGTACGGATACAAATTCAATGCTGGTTCGATCATTCCCGAAACTAAATTCATGAATCTAAAGTGGATTCGATTATTATTAGCCTACTTTTCTGTTTGCCATTTAATAGCCTGCATGTGCCTTAAGGGATGACCTTGAGATGACTGCAAGGTCGGAGTTTGTATTCCATCTATCTCTCATTCCATCTATCATTACAGATGTATTCTTGGTTTGTTTGCACACATCTACACATGTGGTGTTTGGTGTGTGGTGGGTGTGCCTGTGTGCCAATGAGTGTGTGTGGTGCATATTGTTGTTGTTGTTGTTGTTGTTGTTGTTGTTGTTGTTGTCTGTACGGAGCAGAGTGGGGGTCTCCACACGGCGGGCGGGTGGGTGATGCGCTCCACCCAGGGGCACCTTCAGAGAGAGGAGGGGGTCCAACCACCACCACCCCCACCCCCACCACCACCACCACCAATCCCCTCTGTCCACCCACACCCAGGGAAGGAGGGGAAAGGGGGAGGTGGGGGATAGAGAGATAGAGAGAGAGAGAGAAAGAGAGAGAGAGAGAGAGAGAGAGAGAGAGAGAGAGAGAGGAATGGATTTATATACACAGAAATAGAGGGAGCGATGGATAACACCAAAGCAAGAGAGAGTTTGGGAGGGGGGGCGAGAGAGCTTGCCGAGGCTGAGAGAGAGCGGGAGGGTGAGAGAGAGAGAGAGAGAGAGAGAGGAAGCAAAATGGAGAGAGAGAGAGAGGGAGGGAGAGAAAGTGTAAGAGCGACGGAGAGGAGAGAGGAGGAGAGGCGCAGTACAGTGCAGTGCAGTGCAGTGCAGTGCAGCGCAGGGCTGGTGCTGGCAGTGCGGGTGCGGGTGTGGGTCCACCACATGCCGACATGAAAGCCCGGTGACTCCACAGCGGCGGAGCGCCTTGAAGATCAAATGGAGCCCGCGATTAATCAGCTCGGAGACACATGCTGTGAGGCGAGAAAGGCCTCCCACTATTTAATTATTGACATTTCCAATGCTGCGAATCAATTTTTGTCAACTCAGCAAAGGGAACACACACACACACACACACACACACACCGCTTTCCCTTTAACACAATTAGTTCCACTACAGATTGTGGATGGCGGGGCGATGCGATGGCGATGGGCGGAGGAGGAGGAGGAGGAGGAGGAGGAGGAGGAAGGGAGGAGGGGAGGACGCGAGGAGGAGGAGGAGGAGGCGGAGGTAGAGTGCAACTGGAATGCGACGGAGCAGACGTAAACAGGGTGTGTATTTGTGTTGCCGTGTGCTAATGGGATTTTTAAGTGCGGCCAAAACAGATATTATCGGTTGTTACGCGGGATATAGCAAAAGTATGAACTGGAGCGTTAAGTAAATACCCAGCTGGGGCAGTTAAGAAAACAACAACACAAAACAAAACACACCACACACACACACACACACACACACACACACACACACACACACACACATAGCAAAAAGAAGAAGAAATCCTTTGATACGTGCGTAAAAATTCTCCACCGCTGAGGTTTTTATCTGGAACAACCTCGTTGTGAAATAAATGAATTGGCAAATTCCAGTGCGAGCCGTCGAACTGAACATAGCGGGAATTGAAACGAGCGATAAAGAGTGATGAGGACTCTGAGCGGCTGAATCATTCATGAGGCGAGCCGGCGAGCCGCGGAGCAGCTTTCCCTCGGACGCGGTGACATCACAAACTGTGACACACTATGAGGTCTAGGAAGTTCACCCTTTCCTCACCCCCCCCCCCCCCCCCCCCCCCCCCCCCCCCCCACCCCGTCCGCCGCCGCCCACTGGGCGCCAAGCTTCTGACGTAAGCCCCCCCTTGTTGTCTGCCTCATCACAAGGCAGTTTCAATCAGAGTCAGAACCACATTAAGGTACATGGCCCGGTTTGTGCTCGGACATTTGTTCGGACGTGTCTCCCGTAAGAGCGGAGCGGTATGTGGTCCGGGGGTCCTCATGTTTCATTCATGGGGCGCCGAGGCACTGATGACAGCAAAAAAAGAAAGACAAGCCCAGAGTCGTCCTCCTCCTCCTCACGCTACTGTTTCTCCGGGAGAATGAACATCGGTGGGTCGGGTCCGTCAGGACAAGTCTGGCGGGTTCTGAGTCAAAAAGTTACAGATGAGCGATGCTGGACCCTGAAAGTTGCCGGTTGTTCATTGTCGACGTAGAATTACAATTGGACTCGACTATATAATGCATTGTAAAAAAAGTATAAAAAGTATATGCAGTATATGCAGTATATGCAGTATAAAAAACAATCATGTGACGTAACTTGTGGTAAGGTTGGAAGCCAGCGCTGGAGTGAGGGAACGGTAGAAACTCAGGGCAGCGAGAGCGCGGAACCTTCAGACCAATCGCGTGGAAAGAAACGACGGACCGCAGACTTACGATTTTGTGATAATATTTGCCGTCCAAGGGACCGCAAGCTGCAGAGGACCTAGTGTGCCACGGAGAGGACTTAATGAATGTTTAATCGCTCCTGAAGACTCGACGCTGGTATTCGACCGCTAGCTCTGGAGTTTGTCTTCTTACCTCGAGTTACATCACGTTCAAGTTTGCGCGCGCACACGTCGCGTTACATAAGCAGGTCTAACTGTGGGCTAAGTCTGACTTGGAAGCCGACCTGCAAGTTGCTCTTCAATAACCATCTATCTAAATTGTGAGTTACTTTGGATACACCGTGCTAAGTAGTAAATAGTAGTATGAATGGAACCGGGCGTTAGATGTTTCCACCGCCATGTTTTCTTCCTCAGTTGTTTGAACAGGAAAGCAGAGGGAACGCGAGGCTCACTAGCGAGCGGAGCTAACCTTTCGTTAAAAGACGGAGTCTAGAACAGTGTAAACATACAACCCCACAACGTTTCACCAACTAAACGCCTCGTTAGCACCAATCTCGTCAAAAGAACCTCAAAGCTCTCCGCGAGAGCACGCTAACCCGCGGTGTCTGACACGTAGCGCTCGCTAAACAACAAAGATTTTTCTCTTTTTTTTTAAATACCAGGTGCTGCTCTGTTTTGCTGTGGTGCGTTTTTTTTGTAATACACCGAAGAACAAAACAGAGCCATTAGAAACCATTAATGAAAGCAGCTGTTCTTCATGTTAAAAAATGAAATACTCGCGGAAGCAAATGGCTGACACATTAGCCGTTTCGCTGATGCGTACCTTTTCATCGTGGGAATCCGGCATTTTCGACGCATTCGGAGGAAAATGATTTCGCATTATCTATCTTGAACTTTACTTTGTGTGTTGTTTGGTTTTTCTTAGTCGGTAGTCGCCGGCGCGCCGCCGCTTTCCGTCGGACACGACTCAAAACTTGAACCCGTGTTTTGTTCTCCACTTATTTTGCCCAATCGCATAAATAAATACAAATTGGGAGCGCACACTTCAAACTGTCAGAACCTCACCAACCTCCACCCAATGGCCAAACTGTTTACCCTGCATCGAGTTAACCTTGTCAATCTCCACAACACTTATTACCCAGTGCGCTTATTCCCCCCCGCATAACCCGGCGAATACAGATGGGGAACGCTCCGCAAACTCATCCAGGCATAACTAATCACTCCCGCGGATTGGTCGCCGACTTTGACAGGTACTTCCAAAAGTGGCTCTAGTGTGTGATTATGTGCATAAATATAAAGAGCCGTGCACACAGAGTTCTATTGTGGCTAACTAGCTCCTCAGCTGTAAAGGAACAGACCCTCGCAGCCAAGGTCACCGTGGCAACGCAGAGGCAAGGTCAAGCACCTGCGAAGTGATTTTTAAGTCGATAAAAACACCAGGAGAGGTGTTTTTTCTTTCTAGGGGTTTTTTTTTTTGTTGTTCCCGGGGGAATATGTATAAGTGATTAAACTAGCGGTGGTGTTATTTAAATAGTCGGTGCCACATCCACACACACACACACACACACAGTGCCCCACTTGTTGTCCCACCGGGTGAGTGACAGCCCTGTATTGCCCACCCACACCCGCCCCCCCCCGCCCCCGTGTAATTCAAACCAGTCGTGTTGTAGTCATACCATGCCATAAAACCACCATTATTACCTCGGTGCCCCGACCGCCGTTGATTCACACATTGATTGTTG
This sequence comes from Coryphaenoides rupestris, assembly GCA_002895965.2. Lineage (NCBI taxonomy): Eukaryota > Metazoa > Chordata > Actinopteri > Gadiformes > Macrouridae > Coryphaenoides > Coryphaenoides rupestris. The sequence continues at coordinate 7,257 of PIJE02001525.1, read as the reverse complement.
CGGGTCGCGCGAGTCTTTCCCTCAAATTCTCAAAACCGGACCGAAAAGACCCCGCGGACACGAGACACAGACCCTGCCCGGACTCTACCTCCAGACATAGTGGTTCATTTGTTTTATTTATGTTTGTTTTTGTTCTCCCAGAACCTAAATGTTCCACAAACAACCAAACAACCAAACAACCAACCAACCAAACAACCAAACAACCAACCAACCAACCAACCAACCAACCAACCAACCAACCAACCAACCAACCAACCAACCAACCAACCAACCAACCAACCAACCAACCAACCAACCAACCAACCAACCAACCAACCAACCAACCAACCAAACCAACCAACCAACCAACCAACCAACCAAACAACCAACCAACCAACCAACCAACCAACACACAACACACACACACACACACACACACACACACACACACACACACACACACACACACACACACACACACACACACACACACACACACACACACACACACACACACACACACACACACACACACACACACACACACACACACACACACACACACACACAGCCTTGGCTGTAATTACCAGCTCCACTGCTACTACTCACATCTCTTGTGCAATTGAAGGCACACGCAGACACTGACAGAAATACATGAATGCAAAGAATGTTCCCCGTGGCCTTGAATGACTTACACAAGGGTGTAGGCTAACGCAATGCCGTTTTCTTTCTCCATAGATTATACATTGCACAGTGTGTGGGTGGGTGGGTGAGTGTCGATGTATATGTGTGTGTGTGTGTGTGTGTTGTGGGGTGTATGGTGGGTCGTGTGTGTATTAATTTGTTGTCGTCGTAGTGTTGGTTACTGTGTGTGTGTTGCGGGTGTGTGTGTACTTGTGTGGTGCACCAGGCGAAATCTATACACCCGTGGCGTAGCTCTCTGGGAACTTGATTAGGTTTGAGTGAAGCCACAGAATCAAAATGCATGTGGGAGGGTCTCCTCCCCCCCACATCCCCCACCCCCCCCCCGGCTTGGCTTTACCTGAGGCTGGGGGAGGGAGTCACCGCTTGCTTTTAATCACCAGCGGTAACGGTAGAGAGCTGCGAGATGATTCTTCAGGTGTGTAATCCAATCAGCATCATTACCTGGAATAAGGAGGATCATTCCTCACCTTATCGATCCCTAAAAGTGGATTGTTGTTGTTGTTTGTTGTGTTTGTTTGCCGTGACGGTCGGTCGCTGTCTCGGGTGACACGACGCGAGCAAAAGGGAATTAGGGTTGAAAGGCCCTTTCTCATGGAAGCCCATCGATTGATTTGATTCACCTTAATTGTATTCGTTGGTGATATTTCCTCAAAATTAGCCACAGCGCACTAAGAGGTAGGCCCACCGGCGGTTACTGTCTGATTTGTTGTGTGCGTGTGCTGTGTGTTGTGTGTGTGTGTGGGTGTGTGTGTGTGTGGTAAAATACAATGTATCTGCCCTCTTTTGTAACAATAGAGCCAGAGCACATGGGCAGCAGGTATACACATATGTTCCATGCATTCATTATGTACGCACATAACATACATAACAAGAACCATCCTGTTCCACAGAAAGGGTAAAGACACAGATCCTCTTTCTAAACCTGTTGTTATGGTAAAAGTACAGGATACCACGTTTCTAGTATCTGCCAATAACTACTCTCTTCGTATCGTACACTGACATTGATTCATGAAAAAACAATAAAAGCATTGGAAGTCAATTCATCAAGTATCATTTAAATGATCAATCCCGTAAGTACCTGTGTGTGTGTGTGTGTGTGTGTAAAGATGCCCATTACTCCCGGTAACACAGTTTGCCGATGCAGGCCCGACAGCACCCATTTTTTCTTGGTGGATTCTCCAGGGGTTGGGAGAGTGCGCCCTCATTTACCCGGCTTTGGCCAGGATGATAAAGCCATCGATTATTTATGCGATTTAGGCACACACACCTTCGTTCCAATATAAGTGCTTAGTGCTCAGACCCTCCCCGTCCATTTTTAAATTAGGCTCGCTAAGGTAGCCTTTACCCTCAACAGTCATGGGTTTCAAAATCAATCAGACCCAACTTCTCCCTAGGTCTAGAATCTAGTTATGGATGGATGAGGAATATCCATATATATATATATATTATATACTGTACGTGTGGACTGTTGTTTGCATCCCCAAGCCCCCCATAGCCAGTTTCTAATGGAAACCAATTTCAGAGCCAATGTATGACGACTATAGATTTCAAAATCCATTTATTTATTGTAATGCGGCGCGCGGCGTAATCTGAGTTTGAATAATGCCATGTTCCATTACCATGTGACATGAGCAAAGTGTCATGGAGGCCATCGCTAATTTATATTGCCAAGGCGAACGGAATACAAGCGGCTAAACCGGCCCTCCTTTTCACGCGGTCGGGCCTTTGTAGCACATTAAACAAGTGTCGCCCGTGCTCCTGCAATTGTAAGACGTTCGATGCTTGAATGAATCGCTAACAGTGCAATTGTTGACGTGGCGAGCGCCGCCGCCGCCGCCGCCGCCGCCATCGCCGCCGCCATGAATTATAATTTTGCCGAAGAACATCTCGAAACTCAAATGTCGTGCCGAAGCTTTCGGAATTTGCATCCAACGCAAAATCAATTTGTGTACTTTGAGCGGGTTTTATGCCAATTATTACGTTGCCTAAAGACTATAGATCCACTCCCCCCCCACTGCTCAGCCCCCCCTCCCCTTCCAGATGACATGAACGGCACACATTAAAATTTCACATTTTCACGAGACTTGTTGCGTTCCTAATATTTTACGCGGTCGAGAAACGCAGCACAAGAGTGTTAACGGTGGTGGGGAGGAGGATGATAATGATCGTGTTACGTTCCTAGCACTGGCAGGTAGAACCCAACAGCACGGCCAGGAGACAGACGAGTTGCTAAGTCCAACTTAGTTTATTATTTATGATGAGCAAGGTCAAAAACTGGGAGATAAGTCAATCGAGCAAACAAAACCGACAAGGGGGCAGGCAGAGAATCGACATCCTTAAACAGACAGTGGTTGATTCGTATGCATGAAAACGAAACCAGATACAAAAAATGTTCCTAAGAATCAGAGATATTCGTGACAGATAGTGAGTTGAAGAGGAACCGTAGAAGTCTGCATCGTCGGACACGACAAGACCGACGATAAGATAAGTTCAGATAAGATACAACTTCATTGATCCCGAAGGAAATTCTTGTGCCAGAGGTTGCATCGCAATAGAATAACCAGTCGTGAAATAAACAATAGAATATGAAAAATGGAATAAATAAATGTAAAAATATAAAAATATGCTGTAGGTAAGATATTCAGTCAGCACAACAAGTTGGCAATGGTATTGGGAAGTCGTAGTGAGAAGTGTTATTGCACATGAGAAATATTGCACATGATAATGAAAGGTAATAATCGAAGGGTAGTAATATTCAGAATATCGCACATGATGATACAGCTGATCCTGTGATTCCTCCCTCAGAAATATTCCAGCGTTCGCTTCGAGAAGAAAGTTCTGGAAGCGCGGGCTACGTTTGCAAATCGGCTAATGAGCGGGACCAAGGGCCACGTTAGTTATGTATTTCACGGGCTTGTTCCGTGATGCGAAGGGCATAGCAATTAGCTTTGAGGAGATGACATCCCCCAACAACCCACCCACCAACCCACCCACCCTCCCCAACCCCCCCCCCCCCCCTCTCTTCTTACGGTGCTCCAGACCTCCGCAGGTTGCTTAGCATTTCAGACAGGGCTCCTTGTGTGTGTTGTGTTTCCTCCCAGCCCAGCCCAGTGGAGATGGGGGGGGGGGGGGGGATGTCATCTCCTCAAAGCTAATTGCTATGCCCTTCGCATCACGGAACAGTGAAATACATAACTAACGTGGCCCTTGGTCCCGCTCATTAGCCGATTTGCAAACG
>PIJE02001524.1:117752-124172 GCA_002895965.2 Coryphaenoides rupestris | reverse complement strand
GTAATCATCCATAGCTGTCACTCGACGACCCAAGTCTGACTGTACTCCCCCTCCGTGCGACCCAAATACCAGAGAAGTGATGACGCGGAGATGGGCATGGCAGCGTTTCCCCACCACGGCGAAATCGAAATGTAGCATTTACATATTCGGCATTATATCCAAAAGTGACTTACGCAGTTACAAAAGTTGTAATATAATCGCTAGGTTGCTGCATAAATAGCCGGGATAAGAAGCATACGGCGCGATTCTAGAGCCGTTACCATACATCTAAGAGAACATACTGTACAATATGCTAAGCAATGCTAAGTACTATTAATAATGCCGAGAACGTACAAACAACCGCAAGTTAGTGCTGGGGTTCGCAGAGGAGGTTGGGGGGTTAGTGCGATTCCAGTAATCTCTCTCTTTTTCTGGCCGGCTATACTTGTGATTGGGACTTAGCACGCGTGGAGAGAGAGAGAGAGAGAGAGAGAGAGAGGGAGATGGGCGATTGAATGTCGCGCGTGATGGAAACTCGAGTGCCGGGATCACACTTCCCGCTCGCGACGGAGGAAAGCTATTTCTGTGCCCCCATCCCCTGTTAAACTGGGAGGAAACCGCCTAGCAACAGCAGCTGAGGGTTATTAGGGATGACTATTTGTGTCCTGTACCTCAATCGGGGTTTCAATTGTTTCGCCCGGCGTGCTCGCTTTGGCGACAAATGGCGTTTGCTTGTGCGGTTTCATTGATAAATGGATTGCATTTATACACGCTTTTATCCAAAGCGCTTCACAGTATTGCCTCACATTCACCCATTCATACACCGACGGCGGTGTCAACCATGCAAGGTAACAACCAACACGTCAGGAGCAGTTAGGGTTAGGTGGTGTCTTGCTCAGGGACACCTCCACACTTAGCTAGGAGGAGGAGCCACCCGGGGATCGAACCAGCGACCTTCCTGTTGCCAGACAACCGCTCTTATACCTCCTGAGCTACTGCCAGCCCAATCGATGCAGGAGCTGAAGGCACTGTGAGGGCCTTCAGACGTGTACACTGCCGCACGCACACACACAGCCCCAACGGACACAACGAAATCCGAAAAGACGGGAGATGGTTGTAATCGATTTTGAAGGGCCGGCCTCTGCCTGCCTTACCTTCGTGGACTTGACGCGACGTGTTCGATGAAATGTCATTCTGGGGGATTATTGAAATTAAAAAAGACCGAGGTCTAAATCCTTCATATGACGCCGGGTATGATGTGTGGCCTTTGTGATGTGCTGTGGCGGAGAGGTGAAAGTCGTTGGAGAAAAAGGACTCGAGTCCTAAATCCCCCCCCGCAACCTCATCTGCCAAATCAGCTGCCTTATCAGTATCCCCCACTTGTCATCAATCCATGACGTGTGACAGGGTGTGCTGCGCCGGAGACGAGGCGAAGAGCCTGTAAGACGCCGGCTCTGACTGTTACGGCGTTATTGGAGAAACCGCCTGCGTTTTGGTACGGGTGAAAATGTCGATTATCTTGAAGCTACGGGAACAGACTTTTGAAAAAAGTATGGATTTTGACTCTTGATTATTGACAGAAAGTGCGATGGACAGCCCTATCTTTGGAACACATGTATGTAGTGTGTGTGTGTGTGTGTGTGTGTGTGTGTGTGCGAGCGCGTGTGTGTATGCCATGTCAATCCAATGCAATATCAATAACTGTGTTTCTATATACACGTGGCTTTGGGGGGTGGGGCAGTGGGGCCGGGTGCGGAGTGGCTCGGAGAGGTCTGAGCAAATGAGGATTCATTCTCCCTTCCTTGAGGGTGAATCACCAGGGAGAACGCCTGCCGCTAAAATTATATGTTTTGGGAAAAAAAGAGACGAAAAAAAACGGCCTCAAATTGCAGGCCTAGCTGAGAGAACGACGACGTGAGGACACCGACGTCTCTGCATTACGTAGCTCGGGCCCAGCACCGGGCTGTTGGGGACTGTGTCTATATATATATTTATTTTTTTATATTGTTTGTTTGTTTGTTTGTTGTTCCGTTTAAATGTCGAGCCACATGAATGTGCCGACCCGCCGCCACAGAGTCTAGTCTGCTGTAGTTGTGTTGCGTTTGCCGGTCACTGAGAAAGAGAGAGAGAGAGAGAAGAGATAGACGCCTCTATTGATGGAAGCAGAGCAGGCCGATACAAACAGGACATAAACACAACATTGTGGGCGAGGCAAAGCTTGGCTTCAACCGTTAAAGGGTAAATGTGGGGTTGGAGCGATTCAGCCCTCAGCCGTGAAACGTCTCGCCGTTGAGCGAGCTCGACGGCGAGACGCGGTAACAAACAAAAGTTTTCCCATTAGCGACCTCATCTCTCATGGCTCAGAACGTACTTTTTTCACATCTCTCATCAACAAAAGAAAATAAATGCTGAAATCAAGTAAAAGTTAAGACTCACATTATTCACTAATTTATATCCATCCAGTTAAATCCATCCATCCATCCATCCAGCCGGGTAACACATTTTTTGCACAATCTTAATAAAAGCCCCAAATACTGTTAGCTATTAGAAGCAGTAGAACGTTTGCATCGTTTGGGTTTAATGACAATTCATTCATGTTTGTTTTTTGCCATAAACGTGATGGGGATAGTGATTACTAATTCTCGTCTCCCAGATGTGTTGGCAGCCCATAGAGGTACCAACGTGTTGAGGGTTGGTTCTGGGCCCATAGAGGTACCAACGTGTTTAGGGTTGGTTCTGGGCCCATAGAGGTACCAACATGTTGAGGGTTGGTTCTGGGCCCATAGAGGTACCAACGTGTTGAGGGTTGGTTCTGGGCCCATAGAGGTACCAACGTGTTTAGGGTTGGTTCTGGGCCCATAGAGGTACCAACGTGTTGAGGGTTGGTTCTGGGCCCATAGAGGTACCAACGTGTTTAGGGTTGGTTCTGGGCCCATAGAGGTACCAACGTGTTTAGGGTTGGTTCTGGGTCCAGAGAGGTACCAACGTGTTTAGGGTTGGTTCTGGGCCCATAGAGGTACCAACATGTTGAGGGTTGGTTCTGGGCCCATAGAGGTACCAACGTGTTGAGGGTTGGTTCTGGGCCCATAGAGGTACCAACGTGTTTAGGGTTGGTTCTGGGTCCAGAGAGGTACCAACGTGTTTTGGGTTGGTTCTGGGTCCCTAGAGGTACCAACGTGTTTAGGGTTGGTTCTGGGCCCATAGAGGTACCAACGTGTTTAGGGTTGGTTCTGGGCCCATAGAGGTACCAACGTGTTGAGGGTTGGTTCTGGGCCCATAGAGGTACCAACGTGTTTAGGGTTGGTTCTGGGCCCATAGAGGTACCAACGTGTTTAGGGTTGGTTCTGGGCCCATAGAGGTACCAACATGTTGAGGGTTGGTTCTGGGCCCATAGAGGTACCAACATGTTGAGGGTTGGTTCTGGGCCCATAGAGGTACCAATGTGTTGAGGGTTGGTTCTGGGCCCATAGAGGTACCAACGTGTTTAGAGTTGGTTCTGGGTCCCTAGAGGTACCAACGTGTTGAGGGTTGGTTCTGGGCCCATAGAGGTACCAACGTGTTGAGGGTTGGTTCTGGGCCCATAGAGGTACCAACCTGTTTAGGGTTGGTTCTGGGTCCCTAGAGGTACCAACATGTTGAGGGTTGGTTCTGGGCCCATAGAGGTACCAACATGTTGAGGGTTGGTTCTGGGCCCATAGAGGTACCAACGTGTTTAGGGTTGGTTCTGGGCCCATAGAGGTACCAACATGTTGAGGGTTGGTTCTGGGCCCATAGAGGTACCAACGTGTTTAGGGTTGGTTCTGGGTCCCTAGAGGTACCAACGTGTTGAGGGTTGGTTCTGGGTCCCTAGAGGTACCAACGTGTTTTGGGTGTGTCCACGCCGGTACCACGCCGGTGAAGCGAGAGTGAGGATGAACTCAACAGTGCAAAGTGAGTCCCTTTAAAAATGCATCAATGCCCACCTTCAAAGCAGCTGGTGGTGATGTGAGGAATGTTGTGTATTGGTGTGCTGAAAGAGCTTAGGTCTATTTGTCTTCCATTTTTCTTCAAGGAATCACTGTACAGCTCCTATGTACAAGGCCTATGCCAGCAGCAGAGAGGTATTAGGCAATAACATTCTGTTCTTTTATTGGTACTTTCTTGTTTATTCTTTCGTGTTTTATTACTGATTTATTTCCGAATACACGTATGTTGTAAGGTGACCATGAGAGCCATGAAAGGCTGTATTAAATGAAAGGTATTATTCATTTTTTATTTGATATAACTCCAGAGGCCAACCGGTCCGGTCCAACCTCCACGTGAAGGAGTGTACCCTTGATACACTTGCCGATAATGGAAAAGAAAAACTAGTTTTGTGAACCATTTCCAAGCAGCGGCTTGAGCAGAGATGTTCTCAAGAGATAAAAAAAAAAGAAAAGGTGGCGTCTAAAGGGGAAATCGGGGGGGGGTCATGTTTCCCGGGCGAACGCTCAGAGAGAACACGTTCCCATTAAAAGTGTTCACGTCCCGGAGGAGATAACGCAAAATGGATCGCGCTGCCTGTAATCTACACTGTACGCCACGGAAATATCATTGTAGGCGTGAGGAGGGGGGGGGGGGGGGGGCGCGGGGGGGGGGACGCTTTCCCCTCGACTGCTTGAGCAATTCGTATTTGGGAGTGATAAGCGTGGACAACTCTTCAGAGGCCGTTCTGCCATTCGCTGTGTTTTTCTCGGAAACCCTGGGCACGACGAATGTGGCAACATTTGAGTGGCGACTGCGGACGATGTGCTTCGAGCTTGGAGCCGATTCAATCTACTATCTTGTGTCCAGAGGCGAGCAGCAAGCCGTACGCCGTTCTTCTCTTTCTTGATGACAGAGAGAGAGAGAGAGAGAGAGAGAGAGAGAGAGAGAGAGACTAACTGAGACTGTTGTTTTTCCTGCAAATCCAGGCTTTGTACGTAATCCATGTTATATTCGTCATTCGCGCTGCAGCGAGAAAAAAAAAGCCAGCTTGCGGTTTACAGCAAATTGTATTCCTTCTATCTGGCTCAGAGATATGTTGAGTTCATTATTCTCCCCCCCGACCCCACCCCCCCCCCCCCCCCCAATGCGATTCTCGATTCGTTTGCTGAAAATGCATCTCTGCGACAATCTGTCCTCGTTCTTCTACCCGGAGAACTGGGTAGGTGGAGAGGATGAACACACATGTGGCCGTCAGCCGTGTAGAACGCTGCATTAGTTCCGGCCGGCGGTGCTGCTAATGACTGTGCGCTCGTACATAAATATTCCCCCGCGCCGCCAAATATTTATCTCATCGCACATTACGAACAGGCCTGAGGGAGAGAGGATGTTGTGACTATCGGCTGTCTCCCTCCCTCTCCCTCCCCTCTCTCTCTCTCCTCTCTCTCTCTCTCTCTCCCTTCCTCGATCTCTCTTTATCTGTCTTTCTCTCTCTCTCTCTTTATCTCTCTCTGAGTTTCTCTCTGTCTCTTTCTCTTCCTCTGCCTCTCCCTCTCCCTCCTTGTCTCTCTGTCTCTCATGTCTCTCTCTCTGCCTGTCTCTCTCTGTTTCTCTCTCGCTATCTCTCTGTCTTTCTTTCACTCTGTTTCCCTCTCTCTGTCTCTCTCTCTCTGTGTCTGTCTCTCTATGTCTCTCTCTCTCTTGCAATCTGTCTGTCTCTCTCTCGCTCTGTTTCTCTGTCTCTCTCTCGCAATCTGTCTGTCTCTCTCTCTGTCCGTCTCTCTATGTCTCTCTCTCTGTCTGTCTTCCTCTCTCTGTCTCTCTTCCTCTCTCTCTGTCTCTCTCTGTCTGTCTGTTCTCTCTCTGTCTCTCTCTCGTCACGCTATCTGTCTGTCTCTCTCTCTCTCCTGCTCTGTCTGTCTCTCTCGCTGTCACTCTTTCGCTCGTTGTCTGTCTGTCTCTCTGTCTCTTTCTCTCGTTCCGGTTCTCTTTCTCTGTCTCTCTGTCTCTCTCTCGTCACGCTATCTGTCTGTCTCTCTCTCTTCTCCTGCTCTGTCTGTCTCTCTCGCTGTCACTCTTTCGCTCGTTGTCTGTCTGTCTCTCTCTTTCTCTCGTTCCGGTTCTCTTTCTCTGTCTCTCTGTCTCTCTCTCGTCACGCTATCTGTTCTGTCTCTCTCTCTCTCTCCTGCTCTGTCTGTCTCTCTCGCTGTCACTCTTTCGCTCGTTGTCTGTCTGTCTCTCTCTTTCTCTCGTTCCGGTTCTCTTTCTCTGTCTCTCTGTCTCTCTCTCGTCACGCTATCTGTCTGTCTCTCTCTCTCTCTCTCCTGCTCTGTCTGTCTCTCTCGCTGTCACTCTTTCGCTCGTTGTCTGTCTGTCTCTCTCTTTCTCTCGTTCCGGTTCTCTTTCTCTGTCTCTCTGTCTCTCTCTCGTCACGCTATCTGTCTGTCTCTCTCTCTCTCTCTCTTTCTCTGTCTGTTCTCTCTCTGTCTCTCTCTCGTC
>PIJE02001524.1:105252-112752 GCA_002895965.2 Coryphaenoides rupestris | reverse complement strand
CGCGCGATTCTGAGCACGTTACCAACATCTAAGAACACACTGTACAATATGCTAAGCAATGCTAAGTAGGTGGCTAACAGGTGGGTCTCAGGTGAGTCTCTTGCGGGGAAGCCGGTGAGTGACTTGAGCCGTCCTGACGTCAGCCGGGACCTCATTCCACCGCCGCGGTGCCAGAACAGAACAGAGAAGAGTTGGGACTTGGCAGAGCGACGTTTTGGCCAGAGCTGATGAACGCGCTTCACAATTATGTGTGCCTGATTATTATTATTATTATTATTATCATTATCATTATGATGAAGTATTGATGGGGTCGTTGCGGGTCACCAGTGGCGAGAGACAAGCAAAGCTACACTGTGCTTGTTGTGTGGCCTCACGGGATATTACTTCCAAAGTTTGGCCGTTTGTTTGAGATACGATGCACTTACGATATGAAGTGCGCAGCTGGGTCTGGCTGGAAGCCGCTGGCGCAGAGACCCTGAATCCGCGAGTGCAATCAGCTGTTGCGGGGGGCTGATTGAACACGATTAAAACGTTGCCAAATGAAACTACGTAATCGGGGCGGACTGAGTGTTGCTCATCAGGATAGTAGCTCAGGAGGTAAAGAGCGGTTGTCTGGCAGCAGGAAGGTTGCCGGTTCGATCCCCCGGGCTCCACGAGGTGTCGATGTGTCCCTGAGCAAGACGCCACCTAACCCTAACTGCTCCTGACGTGTTGGTTGTTACCTTGCATGGTTGACACCGCCGCCGTCGGTGTATGAATGGGTGAATGTGAGGCAACTGTGAAGCACTTTGGATAAAAGCGATGTATAAATGCAATCCATTTACCATTCAGGCCGGCATAATAAGGCGCCCCGTCGGAAAACAAAGCGGCAATTACATTCCCACCCTGAGACTTATTTATATAAACTATAATATATATCATTTTGTGTTGCTTGTATGTTGCTTTGACGTCCCATTTGTCTTGTCTGTGAGTGTGTGTTTTGCGAGTGTCATCGAAATTGCTGTTGTTGTTGTCGTCGTTGTTTGCTTGAGTTGTGTTGTGACAGGCGAGCTGCACATTAATTGCCCTTCTGGGGATAAATGAAGTTGTCTGCACTGAACCGAACTGAACTGAACTGAACTGAACTGAACACATGCGACCGTGCATACGCAAATACGTCGTCTCTCAAAGGGCCACACATCAAGTGTCCCGCTCCTCTCTGGTTTTTTTTTTTTCTTCTGTTACATCTTCCTCTTCCTCTTATTCCTGTCTTCATCAGACAGCTTCTCCTTGATGGCCTCGCACACACACACACACACACACACACACACACATGCACACGCACCACACACACACCACAACCCCCATCACACATCATTATTTGCTCTGCCTGTGGCTTCGTCTGCTCCGCCCCCCCGGCCCCACCGGCCCCCCCCCGGCCCCCCAGAACCCTCTTCAAATTCAACCCCCCCCCCCCCGCCGCCCCCCCCACCACACTGCGAGCACAGTCATGTCTATGTTGACGCAGGCTCCGGTTCAACAAAAAAAACATGGCCGACACCTCACCCCCACCACACCCCCCATCCCTGTGTCCTTGACAGAGAGAGGTAGAGAGAGAGAGAGAGAGAGAGAGAGAGAGAGAGAGAGAGAGAGAGAGAGAGAGACCACCCCGCCCCCCCACCATCCCCTATTTCAGACAGCCCTGTCAAATCCTCTCCCCCCACGTCTGACATCATCTGACAGGTCACAACACAGGCTCCTAGAGGCCCTGAAGACAGGTCACAACACAGGCTCCTAGAGGCCCCAGAAGACAGGTCACAACACAGGCTCCTAGAGGCCCAGAAGACAGGTCACAACACAGGCTCCTAGAGGCCCTGAAGACAGGTCACAACACAGGCTCCTAGAGGCCCCTGAAGACAGGTCACAACACAGGCTCCTAGAGGCCCTGAAGACAGGTCACAACACAGGCTCCTAGAGGCCCTGAAGACAGGTCACAACACAGGCTCCTAGAGGCCCCAGAAGACAGGTCACAACACAGGCTCCTAGAGGCCCAGAAGACAGGTCACAACACAGGCTCCTAGAGGCCCCTGAAGACAGGTCACAACACAGGCTCCTAGAGGCCCCAGAAGACAGGTCACAACACAGGCTCCGAGGGACCCTGAAGACAGGTCACAACACAGGCTCCTAGAGGCCCTGAAGACAGGTCACAACACAGGCTCCTAGAAGCCCTGAAGACAGGTCACAACACAGGCTCCGAGGGACCCTGAAGACAGGTCACAACACAGGCTCCTAGAGGCCCCAGAAGACAGGTCACAACACAGGCTCCTAGAGGCCCCAGAAGACAGGTCACAACACAGGCTCCTAGAGGCCCCAGAAGACAGGTCACAACACAGGCTCCTAGAGGCCCCAGAAGACAGGTCACAACACAGGCTCCTAGAGGCCCCAGAAGACAGGTCACAACACAGGCTCCTAGAGGCCCCAGAAGACAGGTCACAACACAGGCTCCTAGAGGCCCCAGAAGACAGGTCACAACACAGGCTCCTAGAGTCCCAGAAGACAGGTCACAACACAGGCTCCTAGAGGCCCCAGAAGACAGGTCACAACACAGGCTCCTAGGGGCCCTGAAGACAGGTCACAACACAGGCTCCTAGAGTCCCTGAAGACAGGTCACAACACAGGCTCCTAGAGTTCCTGAAGACAGGTCACAACACAGGCTCCTAGGGGCCCCAGAAGACAGGTCACAACACAGGCTCCTAGAGGCCCTGAAGACAGGTCACAACACAGGCTCCTAGGGGCCCCAGAAGACAGGTCACAACACAGGCTCCTAGAGTCCCAGAAGACAGGTCACAACACAGGCTCCTAGAGGCCCTGAAGACAGGTCACAACACAGGCTCCTAGAGTCCCTGAAGACAGGTCACAACACAGGCTCCTAGAGACCCTGAAGACAGGTCACAACACAGGCTCCTCAGGGGTCTTGAAGACTTTACTTTGCTTGAAACAGTTTCGTCCATTTTGCACTAAATTTCTTAATAAGATGATCGAGATGATGATTAAATGACGTATAATGGGATGGAATGTTTTGGGGTCGACAGGAACACAGTCAACACAGAGTCATTCTTTCATCGCCGGGCACAGGAACCGGTGACCTCGTCGATTGACGTCGATGTCGCTTCCCGTCAATATCGCTCTCGATGTGTGCGGTTCTGCGGGGGCGGTGGAAATCAGGGGCACGGAACAAATCGGGAACAAACCAAACGGACGGTGATTGTGTGGACGTTCGATGCGAGTCGATGCGCACACAGGAAGCTGACGGTGGCGACGTGTCTCATGTGCGCTCAGGGTTGGGTGGTGTGTGTGTGTGTGTGTGTTTTAACGTAACCTAACCTTTTTTTTTAACATTTAAGAACTTAAGTGCAAAACGACCATGACAGTTTTTTACTTACTTTACTCTAATGCAGCCTTTACCACCAGGAGAATTCTAAATGATTCCATATCACAATATTACGATATCAGATTCACGTGCAGGGATGAATGTGACGCTAGCGATGGTAGCTAGTATGGGCACGCTGGCATCCATACCTTGCGGCCATATTTGGAGGACCAAAAAAAAGGGTACAATCCACGACTGAATTGATTGAGCTGTAAGTATATGTGTGTGTGTATGTGTGTATGTGTGTATGTGTGTGTCTGTGGACATGCAATGCATTCACGGCCAAAACATTAACCCCGGTAACACAAAAGTAGCTCGATTTCGACCCTGACTTGCCCTCGATGACAGATATTCAGAGTTCAGAGCACTAGTCTGTCTGGTTAGTCTTCGCCCAAGCATACTCTGTCCACAAAAGGAATCCGTGAAAGTCAGTCGTCAAGCGAGCCGAATTCCCAGTCTCACCATAGCATCGGTTAGGACATAAAAGTCTCCTAGTGTGTGTTCCCAAATTAAGTCTCGTCTTATTTTAGTCGTTCAGGACTAAGGACTGTCAAAGTCTTCGAGCATGTGTTCCCAACTTAAGTCTTAAGTCTTATTTTAGTCGTTCGATGTCAACACCGGCAGGCAATCGGTAGTAGCAAGCAAGTGTACGTAGTAAACTAGCGCTGGTGCACATCATCGCGGGGGGGGGCGGTGGGGGGGGGGGGGTGGTAGTGGGTAGGGGGTGGTTCAGAGGTCACAGGTCAAGAGGGCATGGCTTCATTGCCATTCCGCGCGCGGTCTCTGTGTCAGGGAGCTGGTCAGGGAGTCTCTGGTCCCACAGACGCCGACACCGCCACCGCCGCCGCCGCAAGCCCCGGAGATTAGGTCTAATCATAGGTCGCTGCCACGCGGGGTCGGCCGCCGCATTTTCATTTTCCGTGCGCCGCTCTCTCTCTCTCTCTCTCTCTCTCTCTCTCTCTCTCTCCCAGAGACACGACAACACAACCGCGTTATTAGCCGCTCACCTGACCGCCACTTAACTCCTGACCAAAAGCCATGATTTGGCTTTAACCTCTGCAGTGTGCATACAAATAACACATAATGAATGGGAGGACAGAGAGAGAGAGAGAGAGAGAGAGAAAGAGAGAGAGTGTGTGTGTGTGTGTGTCTGTGTGTGTGTGTGTGTCTGTGTGTGTGTGTGTGTGGTAAGGCAAGGCATGCTTAGATTTCCCTCTAAGCTGAGTGTCTTACTATAACACGTATTGAGGAGGACGGGAGGTAAGGAGAGGAGACCATGTTGCTGGGCCCGTACACCTGTGTGGATATACTGTACTTATACAATGATGAAGGAACGGGGGGGGGGGGGGGAGGGGGGTCCTACATAATAAGTGTTTGGTTGGTTAGCAAATAGAAAAGCGATGGAAAAGCGTGCACCGAAGCAGCTCGGCTTAGCTGGAACAAAAGAGCTCTTAAGTGGCTACTGTACTGTACGGTGCCGTGTGTGACTGACTCGACTGAATATGCATGAGGTGGGGGGGGGGGGGTTGGGGGGCCGCGAGCGCACAGCACACACAACTCCACATTGTGGAGGCTGGTTTCTGCTCATTCATTGGACCGTCTGCGTGTGTGTGTGTGTGTGTGTGTGTGTGTGTCGGTGTGGCATCACCTGATAATTAGCTGTGTTGGTGTTGCTCTGACGACCGATCACAACTCATGTTGCTCCAAAACCATCATTGTGCAGCGAAACTGAACATCGCCTTGTTCAGTAACCTCTCCGTCCCCTCGATCCTAACCTCAACCCCTCCCTCCCCGCGAGCCTAACAAGGTGATTGGTCAGTTGCGGGCCCTGGAGCAACATTCACGATGACGTTGTCGGAACACCAACACCAACACAGTGATATCAGGGACGCCACCGTCTGCGTGTGTGCGTCTGTCACACATACCAGTCCATCGCAGTTGCTGATGGCCACCGAGGCCGCGGGCATGTCCGTCACGTCGCCGGTGAACACGCAGTCGCCGGGGATACGCTCCTTCCTGGTCCTCGGCGCCGTCTCCTCAAAGTCCTCCTGCCACTCCACGGTGGCGCCCGGAGCCACCAGGCGCCGGTTGGCGCGCAGGCGGAGGTGCAGCTCCACGCCGAACACCGTGACGTTGAAGAACAGCCGCCGGTGGCCCGCCGTGGACGAGGAGGAGGAGGTGGATGTGGAGGTGAGGGGGGCGCTGCGGGCCACCCTGGTCCTCCCCTCCTCCTCCTCCTCCTCCTCCTCCTCCTCCATCGGTGCCAGGGGGGGGTGCACCGGCGGCGGACACTACGTGAGAGAGGTAGCGGCCCTGGGCGTCGGTGGTGAAGGGCACGATGAGGCCGTACTCCTTTAACTTCCCCGAGAGCTTCTCTGGTGGGAGGGGGACAGACACCGGTGTCACCTTAACCGCAGACCACCACAAACCGCCATGCTGCTGCTAAGACAGAGACTTCAGGATGGCACAGTTAGACGAAAAATACAAATATACTGTATCTTAAAAAAAATATTTTATAGCATTACAGCCCCTTAATGCAATGCAATCGGAGAGATGGCTTCTGCAACTAATTAATCTGTTTCTTATTATATGACTATATCATTAGGCTGTGCCTGGGGTGGTTCAAGAGAATATAAAACCAATAACTGTCTTTAATAATAAGAATAATGCTTTCACATAAGCACAGAGAACTGAACTGGAGATTTGGGGACTACTCTATACATAGCCTATACTGTAGAATGTAGTGTGTGTGTGTGTGTGTGTGTGTGTGTGTGTGTGTGTGTGTGTGTGTGTGTGTGTGTATTTGTGCAGGAGAGTTTCGTCATCGGAAACCAGACGAGGCCTGGATGCCGCGGCAGAGAAAATGCGTCAGAAAGTCGACGCCAGGCCACGTTCCCCGCATCTCGCGTCTCTAATGAGATTAGTTGGTGGAGGAAGGTGGAGGTGAGGAGGTCACTGGTGGGGTGGAGGAGGTGGTGGAAGGTTAGGCACTGGTGGTGGTGAGGGTGGTAGAGGTGGATGGTGGTTTTTGAACTGGTAGGTGGAGGTAGTGGTCACTGGTGTGTTGGTGGTGGAGGTGGAAGGTGGGTGGAGGTGGAGGTCACTGGTGGTTGTTGGTGGTGGTGTACTGGTGGTGGAGGTGGTGGTGGTAGATGTCAACTGGTGGTGGTGGATGTGGAGGTAGTGGTGGTGGTGGAGGTGGTCACTTGTGGTGTGGTGGAGGTACTGTGGAGGTGGTGGAGGTGGTTACTGGTGGTGGGGGGGGTGGTGTGGAGGTGGTGGTGAAACATCTGCCGCCGCCGCCGCTGCTGCAGTCCGAGTCAGTCGTGCGCCATTACGCACCAATGGAGTCACTCCAAACTGCAGAGGAGGACGACGAGTTGAACCCCTTTTTCTTTCTTTTTCTCAAATCTGCTCTCAAACTAATTTGAGAGCAGATCCGCGCTTTCTCCCCCCCGTAGCCTACGTGGGATTTATGAAGATTGCATATTCTGCAGATTCTGCAGATTCATCATATTCATATACAGAGAAAATATTTTGACATTGCGCATTCTCTGATGATGAATACACTGTTTCTGAGGATATTTAGTATATTTTAGTACTATGTAAACTATTTATTCATGTCTAGCTACAGTACACAATCAATCGGTCTACATATTTTTGCACTGTATGTTAATGGCTGCTCAGTTTAATGACCGTAACAATAAAAACACATTAACAGCACCAAGTACCAAAGTGGCCGATATAGACGCCGAGAATCCTCTGTTTTGGATCAGGCGACTGTCAGAGATATGCACTGTAATGTGTGTGTGTGTGCGTGTGTGTGTGTGTGTGTGTGTGTACACCGTGTTCCATTTGGCGAGGGGGTGGGTAGGGGTAGGTGGGGGTGGGTGGGTCGCGGGGGGGTGGGGGGGAAGGAGAGAGAGACCAGAAAAAACCCAAACACCAAACAAGTCATTAAAGTCTCGAAGGTGTGAAAGCTACACACTAGATTTCACCAGTGGAATGATGGGCTGTTTAAGACTTCTGGATGACTGCTCAGACAGCAGGACCATGAGACTCTGGCCGAGGCTTACCCCGCCACCCTCACC